>APFE030152626.1:53918-68831 GCA_000404065.3 Pinus taeda
AAGCGCATGGAGGGTCATTTGTAGGTTCACCATGCATGAGAGAAGCTTATGTAAATTTTCATTCTTTTATTAATAAATCGCCTATAGTAGCCACGTTGGCACAGGCCGTGGATTGTTTCCCTCTCTGAGGGTTTTAACCACATCAAAATACTGGTGTATTGATCTGTGATCTGTTTGTGAACGGTGTCCTTTTGGTGTTCTGCCTGAGGAACTTACCCTGTATATTCCTACACTCGGAACATCTGTGTTGCTCAAGGCAGGGTTTTAGCTTGCTCCCAAGGGTAAAGATCTGTTGTATACAATATAATTTGAGTTTCGTCTAGTCCTCCCTGATTTTCTCCAACACAACAGTCATATATATAAGATCATGGCGGAATCCATCTAAATCGTGGCAGTTCCAACATAATACCCAAGGTTAGCAGGCGAAAGGATTCACGGCAATAGCCCTTCCATAATAGAAAAGCCAATGTCTAATAAACAAACTCATTACAACAATGCATTGGTATCGGTAGTGGTTTTATCAGTGGTTCCAACTTATCGGTGGACAATCCAAGCCCTGACATAGGAATCTTACAATATCTATGGATCCAAAAGGAATATTCACCATATACCATAATGTCTCTCATTTGTCTCTCCCATCACACTATTGCAATCAACATGAAACCCTTGGCGCACTGATCTAGCACACTACAACATCTACGAACCCACTGGGTGTATTGAGCATAATATATAGTATAACGGGTTTGGGACCATTATCACGGTATCACAATTGGCACCCATCGTGAAATCGCAATTGACATTTTTCCTCCAAACCACATCGGAAGCACCTTTTTGTGCGATTTCGATATGCGATGTATATCACATCGCAACTAATTCCTACTAGGGCCAATTTGTAACTCCTCTAGGCCTACAATATGTGATATCTCAATCACAGCCGGGAACTCTAGGGGCTGATTCTTCCTTAAGCACTCCTCATTTTCGTGAATATGCGATATGTGGGGTCCAGTGGCATCTTGCCACGTGGTGTTCCCTTATTCGTTGAAACTATGCCATGCCATCTTCTCCCTGCTACATGGACAAGTCAAACTCAAATTTTGACTTGCTCTAACTTTGTCATATGGACTTGGATTTGAGTGTCATTTACACTGTTGGAATCAAGATGACGAGAACTTTGATCCGATGCTAAGATTATCTAGATTCTTCCAGTTTTAGTTTTGAGCCTTTTGTCATGCCACAATTACTTTTATGAAGATCCACCTAGATCGTCAAGTATTTGCAAGGCACTCAAGATCTTGGATTATGGTTCCAAAAAAAAATAAATTTTTCACTTCATTCTTACACAAATGTAAATTGGGATTGTAGTGTTGATGATCACAAAAGTATCAGTGGATGTGCATTCTATTTGGGACCACGCTTAGTTTCTTGGTTCACTAAGAAACAAAAATCTATTGCTTTATCAACTTCTGAAGTTGAATATGTTGTTGCTACTACCTATTGTACTCAACTTCTATGGATGATTCAAACATTACAAAACTTTCAAATCACTTGACCACAACCAATACCTATTATTTGTAAAATACAAGTGCCATAAGTGTTTCTAAAAATTCTTTCATGCACTTGAAAACTAAACACATTCCAATCAAATACCATTTTCTTAGAGAGAAATTTCTTGAACAGAAAATCTAGTTGGAATATATTCCTTCAAAGGAAGAAGTTGTAGATCCATACACCAAACCTCTTCCATGTGATTCCTTTGTGTCTATATAACACAAGTTAGGAATGATTCCTGCCTCTCCAATCTACTAATTCCTCTAACATAACAAGATATATTAACTCAGAGGTAGTTGTGGCTAAGAAAAATATGCATTTTACATCCTATACGCATTTATCATGAAGGACAGCAGCATATGCATGTGGTTCTTGACTTATACAGATGTGTATGGTTTTCTATGATGATAAAGAAGTGGCACAAAGTCAGGGGGAGCTCTCATATGTTTCCATCAGTCCATTATTGACATTCTAGCTTTGACATTGGTTTATTGCAATCTATTGATAGTACCCTTATGTAAGTTTCAGAATATATGAAAAAGTATCAGTTCCTGATGAGTGATGTCAGTTCCTGATGAGTGATGCATTGTTGCAAAGTCTTATTTTTGTTGATGATCTACCTCTTTGCTATTAATAAGAAGGATATAATATGATCAGAATTGATGGTGAAGAGTTTGCATAGGTTCAGGGGGACCATCTGTTATGCTTCTAATGGCTCATTGTTGGCATTATGGACACCCCTTATTACATTATGTTGACTATGATGAGTTCATATCATTTTTGTTGATTTGGATATATGGTTATTGTTGTTGTCACTACTGGAAGAATAAATGTATTGTTGTCACTCTATCACAAGTCATTAATGGTGTTTATATGTTGCTTGGATATATTTCATATTTGGCCACATGATGATGCTACACTATCTTATATGCTTGATTACTTATTGATGATGAGGATGTCCATGTTGTTATTATATCACTTATATTGTTGTTTTCACATGATTATCCTACAAATACCTATATGGTGCATGGTGGTCGTTGATGCTCATCATGGTTTTGCTACAAAGATACTTCATTGTTGAAATCCTTCATTAGGGGAATTTTTAGATCTAAAATAGGCCTCCTAATGAAATTATAAAACAATAGTTAAATAATAAAATAAGATTACAATACATCATCAAATTTTATAGGGAAAAAACAAAAAACTATTTTTTCAACTCATATTTTCAACTATGGGTTTGCTCAAATTTCGAGCAGAAACACTTGAAGGATGAAAATTTTGATTCACCATCGAAGGAGTACCCATGTTGCATACTTTCTATGGACTCTGATACATGAAAAATGAGAAATAGTATGAAAAACATGCTTGCAATCATGCATTTCCATGTATTTCTTATTTTTCGTGTAGAAGGTTCCATCGAAAGTATGCAACATGGGTACTCATTAGATGAGGAATTAAATTTTGCATCCAATTATTACCCCCACTCGAAATTTAAGTAAAACCTTAGGGACATAAGTTGAAAATACGAGTTCAAAAAGTAATTTTATTATTTTTTAATCTTTTTACTCTTTTACTCCAAAAATGGTGAATCATTCACATAGTTCACATCACCATCTTGAATCTTATTGGTTCTTATAAAGGTTATTTTGGTTGTTCATTTTTCTTAAGAGGCCCATTTTAGACCTCAAAATTCCCCTAATGATTTATGGTTATGGATTTCATCTATGTCTCTTGATGTAAATGTCATTAGAATACACGTGTCATAATCATTGTAAATTTTCATGTATGTGTTATTGAGGATAAGTCATGCTATCTATGTAATCACATTATCTTGGGTGATTGATGTAAATTTTGGGTCAAATGTGTAACCCCATTATGTTGGGTTATCAATCATAGAGTCATTGATTATAGGAGATTCCATGAATTGCCATGTATTTGAGTCATAAAGTCTTGTATTTCTATTGCATATCTTTAGAATCTCTAGTAGATGCTCAGGGAGAGAATGACTAGTATACAAATTTCATGATTCATATCAGCAAATTAGACTTACAGTATTGATCTCTACAAAGGGAACTGCTTCATTTTGCCTAGTTCAGCCCTTTGCCCTCGATATCAAAGGGGGTGAAAAGACTTGGTGTTTGTAGGTGGTTTCCAAACACCAAAGAGGTTATCATCAAGTCCAAAGGGGGTGATTGTTGGAATTATGGCTAATGTGTTGTCTTGATGGCAACCTACTTGACAAATATGTCCTTAATGTCAACTTGGTTATAATATGATTATTACAAAACTATTGTAGATTATGTGCAACCTTCTTGACAAATATGTCCTTGATGTCAACTTGGAACTATTGCAAATGACATGCATAATAGTACAGACATTGCAGAGGATATGAAAGAGAATTGTAAGTTTAGTTACAGAATGAATGAAAATATTGAAGGGTTAAAAGTAGATATGATCCCTGTGAAGACAATTCACATACATAAGTAGGTTTTGAACAAAAGTTGGTACATAATATAAACCATGGAAGATAGGAAACCATGAGCTGTTACCATGGTAATTTCCCATAATATTGTGACAACAACATCTATTTGATCCTGTCAAATGAATACTAGCAACATTACCAAGGGATTTGCCTGTGGTATTGGCAAGGGAAAAAACTATATAAGGAAAAGGAGATCAAGTAGCTAAGTGTGCAATACAATAGATTAGTCATGTTTAATCTAATCTAGGATAGGTGTGCACGAGGGAGCAAGGAGAAGGATTATATATGAAGACATATTGAATACATACTTGACTAATTTTCTTTTCTAAGAGACTAACAATGCAAGATCTAAGATTATCATGGAACTATGATCATATTATATATTTGTCGAGATATGTAGGTTTTGATAGTATGTGTGCAGAGATCTGGGTTTGATATGTGATGTGATTTGCAATGAATATTTAATTCAGTAATTTAAGATATGTATGCAGGTTTGCTTCTCGGATATCACATACATATGAAAATATGATTCATATTAGTCGTTTATATATTCTAACATAACATGAATTATATTTTTGTTTGCCCTAGGTTTTTTGCATATGCTTGGATGTTGATTGATGTAACTATTGAGGTTTGTCTTAATTTGTCAAAATGATCTGCTAGAAATGTTTTGGTATTTAATATTTTTAATTATATTCATGAGTTTTATACATGGGAAGTGTATATATGTAGATATGTTTAATAAAAGTCATGATGTTTTCTAGGGTTTGTAATTGTTACCAGGTGATGATAATTGATGAAGTAGATGTATTATTTGTTGTTGATCACCAATAATGTCTTAATCAGAATGATCTATATTTAACAGTGTGGATTGGATTAATTTGACTGTGGCTTGGTGTATTAATCAATGATGATGCTGCAAAATTGTGATTGGGTATTCAGTGATTCCATATTGGTATATTTGTGATTAGTTGTTGTTGTGACTTAATATTTCAATGATTCAATGGTTGATATAGTGATTCAATTTGACAGTGTTTTAGTATTCAGGGATTTGAGATTTGTACGAGGGTTTTATGCACATGTGCATATACGTGGATATACTTCAGAATAGTCACGTATATATTCTAAGGTAAATTATAGCAGGGTTTGTTATGCCTGCAGATTAAATTTGCATTGATGATAGTGTGATTAGTTGATTAGTATCAGTGATCGGTTGATTGTTATGTTGGTACTGTGCATATTTTTGGTTCTGGGTCCAGTTTGAAAATATGATGAAAGGTGGCTTGCATTTTTTAATGGTTTGAGATAGGTGGATCTAGCATGAAATATTATGAAACATGGTCCACGAGGTGTTGAGGGTTGTATCCTTCGGTAAGAGGATTGTATCTCCCTTCTAGATGGTGTTAGAGAATGAGTAGAGATTGTAGACTCCTACAAGTGGGTGTCTACGTGATGGAAAGATTGCATCAGTACAAGACCATGACGTAATAAATGAGTTTTTATTATAATAAGGGAGGAATACAGATATGACAACATCAATAATTTTTTCTCTCATTGGGTTTCCACCTAAAATCCTGGTGTCCATATGTCTTGCTTGTGTGCTATGATTTATCTATTCTTTATTGTATACTAAATATTTAATGAACTAATAATGCAATGATTAAGTTAAACATCTGATGAAAGTTATGACAATTAAGTAATCTAAACGTACATGGTTTTAATTCATTAAAAACAAGTACACACAAGTTGTCTAAATAACAATACCATTAAAAGTAATATAAACCGAAAAATTAGAATGAATTAAAAATACAGATTCACCCTCTCAATATTTTTCCTAACACCGACTTCTGAAATCTTGAGAAGAAAGATATTTATTTAATAAATAGATAAATATTAAATTAATGATAATATTAAACCTGAGAAGAATCCAATATATTAAATTTTCATTCAAAGGGAACATGATATATTATTTATTTTAAAGAAATGGATTTCCATTTCTGATATTTATTGCCTTGAATATTCTCTCTTAAGCATTTAATTTCAAGACCATTAGCAAGTTCACATGGGTTGGGAACATTATTCGAAGATAGAGAAATATGGGGTTGGAACATTGATTTCAAATTTAAAAGGAAATGCTTTCACTTTTCAAAATTGTTACGAAGGAAATGCTTTGTCTTTTCGAAATTAGTTGAAATAATGATTTGAAATTTAAAAGGAAATGTTTTGCCTTTTCAAAATTGTTAATAAGGAAATGATTTTCCCTTTCAACGTTGTTAATGGTGGTTGATGGAATTAGAACGGTTGTAAAAGTGAGAAAAATATATTAATTTAATTTAATGGTTAATTATTATTATGTCGAAAATATAGGTATAGTTTATTATATAAGAGAGATGCGGGTAAAATTACTTTATAAAAAAAAAAAAAATGAATGAAAATAAAAATAATATTAAATGTGTTTGGCTTAATTAATGTTTTAATAAAAAATATATCTATACAATAATATCAATGATCAAAGCCGCGAAGGGTTTGGTCTAATGGCAAGTGAAAGATTTTCTAAGTCATTCGTGTAGTTATGCAGGTCATGAGTTCAAACCCCAAGAGTACTTGGGGACTGTTCAGGGGGGTTGGGTGGGCCCTCCTAGATGTTATAGAGGTAGCCTATGGGACTCGACCCCATGTAACGCGAGTACAATACCACCGCCGGATGGGCCCTCCTAGAGGTTATAGAGGTAGCTGATGGGACTCGACCCTCCTAGAGGTTATAGAGGTAGCCTATGGGACTCGACCCCATGTAACGCGAGTACAATACCACCGTCGGATGGGCCCTCCTAGAGGTTATAGAGGTAGCCGATGGGACTCGACCCCATGTAACACAAGTACAATACCATCGTCATTTCCGATGTCATTTCTGATTCCTCTAGTAATATATATATATATAATCACAAAAGGAAATTAAGTATTAATAAATTTAATAAAACAAAGAGCATATAAAATTGGTTTAGCAAAGAATTGTCCAAAAACTCAATTAAAGTATATTCGTTTTTCAAAATTTCTTAAATTATATTAATTATAACCTATAATAATGAAATAAGATTATTTGTTTATAAATTTTAACAAACTCATCAAGCTATAAAACTTCCCAACATGTCATTTCTCATTCTAGTTTTCTTTGATTACTCACCTAAAATTACACAAAAAAAAATATTAGATTAGTTCTCTTGTGTAATGTAAAAATTCATATAAGATTATCTGGCAAAATCTGAAATTGATAAAACATATGTTTATGTGCAAAAAATTACATTAGTGTTGGTAGAGGGAAATCTTATCAAATTAAAAATTATTATTATTATTTCACATATATAAATTCAGTAAATTAATATCATAGTTGAAAATGTTTTGTATTTTCTCAAAGTAAAAAACAATAAGTATTTATGATATGTAAAAAAAATATTAGATTAGTTCTCTTGTGTAATGTAAAAATTCATATAAGATTATTTGGCAAAATCTGAAATTGATTAAACACATGTTTATGTGCAAAAAATTACATTAGTGTTGGTAGAGGGAAATCTTATCAAATTAAAATTTATTTTTATTATTTCACATATATAAATTCAGTAAATTAATATCATAGTTGAAAATGTTTTGTATTCTCTCAAAGTAAAAAACAATAAGTATTTATGATATGTAAACTAACATAAATTCATTTAACTCTAGATCCACCAAGCACCGAGATGGATCAAATCTCTTAAGAAGAAAGCCTCTTTTTGAGTACAAAACTTGAAAAAAAATTGCAACTCAAAAATTTGATCCATCTCGCCTAGATTTGGAATTAAAATAGATCTATGCATAGTAAAAAAATTCATTTCCCTTTCAAAATTGTTAATGGTGATTAATGAAATTAGAATTTTAAAAATAAGAAAAACTATATTAATTTAACTTTATTGTTAATTATTGCTATATAAAAAATGTTGATAGATTTTTATATGAGCCAAGTTCCAAATTGTTCATTATTTTTTCTAATACTTCCAAATGAAAATTAATAAATTATAAGTAAAAATATTAAATAATTAATTATGTAGATAAGAGTGTTCTATATTAAAATAGTGATTGAGAAGTATTTTTCCTTAAAATATGTGAAATTATGGATGGATAAGATTTAATAATTTGAAAATGTCATGTCTCACACAAAATCCAATAAATGATGTATAATCCCATAAATGATATTTTTAGTTTCAACACCTTGAGATAAAAATGTAGTGTTTACATATTGTATAAAATCTGATTTGGTTTTCATGAAAAAAATCTGATAGATGTAAAAGGTGTCCAGTCTTATAAATTATATACTGATTTTTATTTCATAATATAAATCTGAGAGTTTTTTTCTTAGTCGAAAAAAATTATCAAATTCTATCTACTTTTTTTCTTTTCTTTCTTCTTCTTCTTCTTCTTCTTTTTTTTCCTCTTCCTCTTTCTTTCTTTCTTTTTTTTTTCTTCTTCTTTTTCTTTCTTTCTTTTTCTTTCTTTTTATTTCTTTCTTATTCTTTTTTTTTCTTTTTCTTCTTTTTTTTCAAGAAGAAAATCATGATATATTCATAAAACAAGATTACATATTCAAAATGCAATAAGCATATGCAGAAAAGTGGACCGAGCCACTTATAAAAATACTCCAAAATAAGTATCCAAAAATGCCCTCTGACAGGGCAGCAGATAAAGGGATAAATCCCATAAAATTTGCTTAACAGAACCCAAATAGAGCCCTAAAAGGCCAAAATTTGCCCCAGAAAAAACAAGGCAACCCATCTATAAGGTGCAGAAAAGACACCAATGCACCAAGCAGGCAAGCATCTGAGGATAGAAAATGAGAGCAACTGGCGCTAGATCTGTCCACCCAAAATGAAGGGAGAGGCACGAAATGAGGAAGAGAGCAGCAAAAGTAGTCACTCCTTCCCTGCCCCCTCAAAACTCTCCACCTGAATCAGATGAGAAACAAAAGAAGAAACACTGCCTCAATCATCCACATCTGCCTGCAAAAAAAGACCATCGAAAACATCCATAGAAACGGCACGAAACAGAGCAGAGCACCGCTGTTCCCTCAACGTTCCAAAGGATATGCTACGGCCAGAACAATCCAAACTTCCATGGAGAAGGAGAAGACCCACCAGAGCATAAACGTCACCGGGGCAGAGGCGACAAGAGTAGCCACCTCACCCCCGCTCATAGAAAACTAAAGGATCAGAAGATGAAACGAACCTGCAAGACGAAACCCTCTCTGCCTGCCTCTCGCCGCACGACTCAAGAGAGCCCGCACCTCACGCCGTTCACCGCTTGCCTCTGGAGAAACCCCGCAAAGTTGTCGCTCGCCTCTGGAGAAACCCTCGTTCGCCTCTGGTGAAGCCTCACCGCAGCTCCCCTCGCAGCAAACCCTCAATGCTCACATTAAAACCTTCAGCGCTCACCTCTAGAAAAAACCCAACTTTGTGAAGCCCTCACCCCCTGTGGAGTTGCCGGTGATACCCATGTTGTTCTACCGCTCGCCTGTGAAGAAGCCCTCACTGCCAGTGGAGAAACCCTCACTCGCCTGCGGAGTCACCGGTGAAACCCACGCAGAGAAGCCCTTGCTCGCTTGCAGAGAAACGCTCACTGTGAAGCCCTCGCTCGCCTGTGGAGTTGTCGGTGATACCTACGCAGAGAAGCCCTCGCTCGTTAAGAAGTGCTTGTTGTGAAGCCCACGCCACCTGCGGAGTCCAACCCGATTTTTAAAAAGTTATACCACGCTGAGAAACGCTCACTGTGAAGCCCTCGCTCGCCTGCGAAGTCGCCAGTGAAACCCACGCTGAGAAGCGCTCGCTGAAAAATCGTCGCTCGCCTGCTGCAGTATAGCAATACTTGAAATTCTATCTGTTTGATTAGGCCACGTTACTCATTCTCTATCACCTTACAAATTCGCTTCTTCTCAATCTTGAATCATTTTAATTGACGGCTAAAAATCATTTCAATTGACAACGCGTTTTTGTTTGGAAAATATAATAAAGATATTCAAAAAAATTTCTCAAACTTGAATGATTTTAATTGAAAGCTAAAAATCATTTCAATTGACAAATGTAATAATTTCCATCCCCTATTTTCCATAAATAATGGTTTGGGATGAGACATTTATCACTACATGTTGCTTGCCAAAGATGTGATCCTTGGCGATATGTAGCCAATCTGATATGTTGCCAAAGAGTATTTGTTTGACCACATTTTGACCACATCTTGCTCGAAAGAGTTCCAGGAAATTTAAGCCATATCCATTTGTGCTTAATGCTTTGCTTAGAAGTGTCAGATCTCTCAGGCCTAAACCCCTTGAGACTTGGGCAGACATAGTGTCCCAAGCAATCAGAGCCTATCCCTATTGAAGAGAAGCCCCAGCCCATAGGAAAGAGTGTTGGGTGCTTTCGAACTTAGCTATACGGGTAAACATTGCACAACTGACTTAAGAAGAGTGAAGCCACTTGCCAAGTTCAGAGAACGAAAACTCTGGCTTGATAGCTTCACTTCAAATTTTACCCGAAGATCTTCCCATACTGAACATCTAAGAGGATTGAGAGTGAGAGTGGTGCTAATGTATTTGGCCGAAAGGGAGCTCCATTGAGAACCCACGAAGCGAGAAATATTGATTTGCAATACCAAAGGAATGTTAGAAAAATAAAATTTGGGATTTGCCTTTATTGATTTCAATTGCTGAGGCAGAAGAGAAGGTGTCTAAGATGTCTTTGAAAGACTTGGCTCCACTGATGGTTGGGGAAGCCATTAGTAGTGTCTCATCTACAAACTGCTGATGTGCAAAGCTTTCAGTCTGAGAGGAGAGCCCAAGTCAAGGCCTTTGGTTTTCAGCATGGAAAGAGATTGAGAGATTGCACGCCCAAGGCCTTCAACAACCAGAGCAAAAATAGAAGTTGATTTCTATTTTAATTAAGACTTAGTTAAGACTTTATTTGGCTATTAACTAAATTTAAACATTAAATAATAAAATATCATGATTACAAATATAGATTATTATTATTTGAATTTTTTTGAATATAATATACATATTTTAAAATTAGATGTCATTACAAAGATATACTCATTATAAATATAACATATAACATACCACATACATGAATTAAATCTTAAAAAAAATAACAATTATTTACTAACCAACCAAACTATATTCAATTAACTTATTATTAATATTTCTTTTTTAATAAAATACATTTAATTATTTTTCCCTTTCTTTTCCCTTTCCAACAAAATGTATGGTAACTTTAAATGCTACAATTAAATAAGAAACCATCAACCATAACAAAAGAAGAAAAAGAAACTTGGAAACCTTAAAAATTAGAAAATCTAAATAGTCGGATATAAGAGTTGGCATGTTAATTAGAGACCAATTTTAAACCAAATATTTTTTTGTGTTCTAATATAATAGTAGTTCAGAGTCTGATTCTCTACCTCGCAAAATGTATCGTCTTTAATTAAAATAAACATAATGGAATGTTCGTTTAGTGTACCTTCCTTCATTCTTTGCGTACCAACCCTTTTCTCGACATCCAAAAATTACCATTTTTGAATTGGTACGTGGCCTCTCATAGATTAACAAAACGTATGAAATTGCATTAAATGTTAAGCCATATGTTCACATGGCTAAAAGAGTGAGTGACACGAAACTTTATTAATATAATAAAATAATAGTTTTTAAGTGTAATTTTTTTGGAGTTTTTGACAGATTTCTCGCTGGAATTCAACAAAAAATTTGTGGTCAAATTTTGATTTGTGTTGTTTACATCGTTTTTTATTATTATTGTATATATGGATTCCGCACCTTGCATTTTGATTGTAAAGAGTTCACTTGTCAAGCTTGTGATTTCAATTAATCCCTCCTAGATTCTAGACAAATTAGATGGGAAGATAAACTAGCAAACTTTCCAAAAAATCGCACCTAAAGACTACTTGATAATATGTAACATATAAGCTGTGAGTGGGCACTCTTGCCCATCTATGAATTTTTTTATGACTAGTTTTTTTTTTTTTTAATTTTCCCTTCTATGGTGTTCAATATTATTTTTGCCCATCATTTCAATAGTATATATTAGATGCATTTTTCTTTATTTTTTTCTTTGTTTGGAAGTGCCACAATAGGTCCTATCACAACCTTTGAAAATATCATAGGTACATCTTTAGTGAAGTTGAAATATAATAAAAAAACTATGGATTGCATGGCAAGTCTCTTAATTACCAATATTGATCCATCTTAAGGAGTCGAGAGGAATCAAATCTCTTGTAGTGCAAATCTTTTTTATATTGCAAAACTTTAAAAAAATAACCTTCAAAGATTGCATCCCCTTGTAAATTTGATAGACAGTGGTTAAGATGAATCTCTCTCTATTTTACAATTTTTCATTTTTTAAATTGCATTTTTGAATGCTTAAATGGATTCAATCCTTTGAAAATCCCCTAAATACATGGAATAAAATAGCTTAAACATGTCATTCCAATAAATATTTGCTACGTTCAAAATTAACTCTTAATAAAAAGGGATCAAAATGTAAAATAGTGATCCTTTAAATGCAACAACAATAATAATTTAATTTTTCAATCACTTTATGTAATATATAGACTTATTATTATTATTATTATTATAAACCATATATAATATGTAAAGTGTTGACATTGAAATAATTTAGTTAATATGAACATTGACATTATTTTTTTATAGATTACATTGTCCCACATTAAAACTTTATTTTATTAATATATTTTTAAATACATTTCAATGTTACTTAATTTTACCTATTGAAATATTTTTTTTTTTTGTAAGCTAACATAGGACCTTTCATTTTCTATTAATTCAGGTTGAAACCTATACATGCATTTAGTGACCTCAACTCACCCTGAAGGGAAACCAAGTCTGTTGGCCACCTTAAGTTTTTATAGGCCATCCAAAAACAAAAAATACTAAGTCTACTTGTCCATGCTAAATATACTAAACAGCCAAAGAGACTAATCTTGTTTCCTATCGGCATAAAGAACTATGACAAAAAGGAGGGCATGCTCTCAGCAACCTATCTAAGAGAACCTTATACATATCTAGAGGGATCAGTCTGCCATGGTTCCCGACTGATTGTCTTCTTCCTTTGTTCCAGGAACTACCTTTTTTAACTGTTGTTGTATCTCCTCGAGCTTGCTATCCTGCATGAGAAGAGTTAACTGAAGGTTCTTGATCTCTTTTTTCAGATTTGGAATGCCCTGGGCCATTTCTGCCATTTCCATAGCTACCTATCCCATTGCTTTTGCCAACAGTCTCTTCATCACCCAGTAAACATGAAGGGCCTGCTTATATAGGGACATACAGCCTCTGGTGTTTCTTGGGTCCGGCAACAAATATTCCCAATCCTCCATTTCAGGGTCCGACTCCTCCTGCATGGTCGCTTCCTCCAAATCCTAAATTATCCTTCAAATGTCAGCATTGGTTTCCTCATTATACGCTCTCTCTACCTCCTAGACATTATGCTTCAACATCTTCCTGCCACGATGCTTTCCAACCAGTGATGGGGAGCTCCACTCCTAGCTTCTAGCTTGGCGGCCTCTCACTCTGCCTCTGTGTCCCCTTCCCCGACCTGAGCGGCCAGCTTTATTTTCATCCTTTGTTTTGCTTCCCTGACCAGCTATGATGGAGGGGGCTCCAGGGCATCCTTCATCTCCACGCCCCTTAGCTTTCTTCTCTAGGTTCATTGCCTCTTCTGGTTGCTTGTCCTCGGGAGGCCTCCCCTTCTCCATTCCGCTTTTCCGTGTCTGCACATGATAACCCTTTTCTGGGTTTTTCACCTCCTCCCTTCCTATCTTCCTCTCCATACCCGACTGTTTCTATTTCATAGCTTCTCGAGGGTCAGCCATGCTCCTTTCCTGCCCAGTCCAGCTTCCTTCCCTGCTCGCATCGGTAGCTACCTTTCTCATGCTTCTCTTTGCTGCCTTTCGTCTAGTTTTTCTAAGGATGGGTGGTCGGTCCCTCTGATTTCGCTTGCCTGCTTTAAACCTTGAACTGTCGTCTGAATCCTCACTCCTATTCGAGCTATCACAGAGGGCAATTACGGATTTCTCTCCTGCACGCCTCTTCCCGTATCCAATTACCTTATCCTGTCGCCTGTCTCTATTCTTCTGTACCTCCTCCCTCTGCCGCATGCATTCTCCATGATCTCCCACTCCTCCTCTGCTCAGTCCTACGCCATCTAACCTGCGTCCCATCGTTTGAGCAACGCCCCTCTCACCGCCTCTACCTTTCATTGCTCCGTCTCCACTGCTTCTTGGAATTATGCCCTGCCTACAGTCCGTCCTGTCAACCTGAGTAATTATCCTTATGCAAAGTGGCTTATCATACCCCCTTCCTGCCATTACACTAATCTCCCAGGTTACCGCAATTTTCACCCCGATCGGGGACGAAATATTTTTATTTATGATGCACAATGAATTTTTTAATTACTATTAATATTTTTTAAATATCATAAATTAATTTCATATTAATAATTGAATAAATTACACATCTCCCTCTTATTATTGTTATAAAAAAAAGGAATTAAACCTTTTTACTTTCAATTACTTCTTCTCTTCACACAACATAATATTTTATTGTGGTTCATATATATGTTTATATTTCCTAAAGTTGATATGAAAATAATTTAGCTAACTTGGATATTAGAATAGTTTATTTATATATCTAATTGAAATATGCAAATATAAACAAGTCCATATAGCTAGCCTCCCTGCTTAGTTTAATAAAATATTTTAATGTCATGGTGTGTTGTATGTACTCCAAACAATAATAAAATTGTAAAATGAGATATGAATATTTGTTTAACTTTTTTTAA
>APFE030152626.1:68959-125575 GCA_000404065.3 Pinus taeda
GAAAAGAATGATAACAAGTTAATAATTATTTATTTAATATTGAATGATGACAATTTTTTTTTTGTATAATGCTCTAATTATAATACACATGTCATGTCGTTAGAGTATAGATTGATATAATGAGAGTTGTATAAATTGTACACATGTTATTTTTACATATTTTTTTCAAATTTGTATTTTTAAAATCGTTTTTTTGTAAATTAAAAAATAAAACCCATAAAAGTTGTCTATTCAATAGTTTATATCATTGAGAAAATGGAATTTTTGAATTTAATTACAAATTATTTGTGTTTATGGTACATAGTAATTAATATATAATGTTATTTTTCAAATTATTTATATTTTATTTGTACCTTAGTAATTGATATACTTACTAGTAAATAATAATAGAGTACACAAAAGTCAACATTCTTGTCATCATTACAGCCATAAGAAATTGAGAACATTTCACAAACCACTCATTATTTGAGATAAATAGAATAAAATTTAATAAAAATAATAAATTTATTTCATAATGTTAAATTTAGATAGATTTTAAATTTCTTTAGTTAAAAAAAACTAAACCATTCAAAAAAATATAATAATGTTGCTTTATTTTTAAAAAAATTTAATAAAAAAAAAATTAAAAAAAAAAATTCATAAAAATAAATAGCAACGTTTTGTTTTGAAAAATCTAATAAAAACATTTAAAAAATAAAAAAAAAATTCTTGTTAAAAATGAATAAGAGAAATGAAATATGTATATTAGATAACTAGAGGTGTATATTAGATTTTATAGATTGTCGATTAAATTTTCCGAGAGGATAAAAAAATGGAGGAAAAACAAAAGGGAAACAGATTTTGAAACAAATTTCGGACGGTAAAAAAAATTGGTGCTCTAAGTGATTGCAGACAGAATTCAAAATAAATAAATTTTCTCAATAGGAGTAAGGATAAAATTAGAGATAAATAGATGCGATTTTCCTCACACATATTCACAATAAGATAAACATTAAAAATGAACAAATGTGGTGTTCTATTTACTAGAATAAAGGTTTCCTCGTGGCATTAAGGTTTAGCTAACATAGATTTGAGGTTTCTTTTCAAAATTTTTTAATGTACCTTTAATATTTAAAATTATCATTTATTATTATAAATAAAATAGTAAATTTATAGTTTAATTTTTATAGTATTAATGGAATATTTAAAATATTTAAAATTAATAATGTTTTTAATATAGATTTTAATTTATAGGTGAATGTATGAAGATGGGTTACATTTTTTGGTTAGATGAGATAATAAAATTTTAAGTTTTTTCTTTTTATCGAATTGATAATATGATGACAATTATATTGTTGTTTTAATGATATTTTTTGCAAATAATTCTAGTGTCCTATAATCTCAATTTTCTATTAAATGCAATATATGTCCTCCCAAATTTTCACAAAAATTAAGAGGTATGATCTGTTCACATAGCATTATTTAGTCTAAAATGTGTAATTATATATATATATATATATATATATATATATATATATAAGCATGATCTACACGGAAAGAATAAGTTTTTCATATTAAGAATTTATTTTTTAAGGCAAAATTATATTTTTCATTATTTTTAGAAGTTAGCGAACTAATATTTCAATCGTATTTTGGAGACACATGTGTCCACTTAATATTTTTTGCAACTCATTAAATAAATTGAAAAACCAGAAGTAACATTTTGAAGAGCACTCATAAACAATAATAGTGGTCTTTTTTGAATTTTTTTAGTTGTGTATATTTTATGTTATTGATTTTTTATTCAGCCCCTTTGAAATTGTCCAAAAATATTTCAAGCATTATGTTTAAAAGAAATAGATAAAAAAAATATATATGAATTGGAAAATGTCACTCATATGTCATTGGATAGAGGGTTCTTTCATGAATCCAACATGTTCAACTCCGCCACTTAAGGGCAAATTCTGCTTGCAAGAAGCGGGTACAAAATAGTGTTGCTAGAAATCTAGCAGAAGAGGAGCTAAAACTCTGTCTTTTAGGCCCTCAATAGCTCGATCTAACACTTAAAACACTAGATCCAGTGTTTTAAATTCAAATTTCAAATAGCTAGAATTGGGTTTAAGAAATGAGCCTATAGCTAGATCAAGTTATCTTAATTATCTAAAAGAAAAAGAAAGAAAAAAAGAAACCTCTCAATACATGTCTTTAAGCCAATTATAAAATTATTTATTCCATAAAATATTTTTATAAATATTCAAATTTATCCAACTCTAATTTTCCTTAACTATAAATTCGAATTTATTTTATTTATCAGGAAACGAAAATATATAAAAAATATATAGATAACTTTCTATAAAAAAAAATTACTTTGTTTTTTCAATTTTGAATTCTTAAAATGATAATTGTTTTTTTTTTTTTTTTTTTTTTTTTTTTTTTTTTTTTTGTAAATATACATATTTTTTAACTTATCATTTTAATTTTTTATTCAGAAAATTTTAATAAATAATCAAATTATAATAAATAAATAAAAACAACAAACAAACTAATTTTTATAATATTATTATTTTAAATAATTTCATACGCACATTTAAATCTATATTACTCAAATTTAAATTAGTCAAATAATGTTTTAAAATTTATGATTTCGTTATATTTTTATTCTTTTAAAAATATATATTGCAAACCTAAGTGACGAGTAAAAATTTATATACATACTTTGATGGGACCCAGCCCACTTGGCAGCGCTTTACACTTTTATGTATGACGGGGATAGGCTATGTGGCAAACAAATATCTCTGTTCGCGGTTCTTTGTGATGGTGGTAGCTGGTGTAGTTAATGCGGGAATTAATTGGCAGTACTCTGCCTCGAAACGCACCTTAACCCTACCTTTCTCGCATTCTCTCGATTGTTCTTTTGTATTTTGCTCTGCTGCCATCGAGGGTTTGTTGGTCTCTGCAACGAAACTCTGTATGCGTTATGTTGCGGGTTTGTTTGGCTCTGGATGTTGTCTGAAAACTTGAACCCGCCTCTGGTTAACCTGTTTGTTCGTTTTATGGCAATGTTGTTTGACTGTGGAGGTTATTCGGCCTGGTTCCGTGGCTTGATTTCGGTAAGTGGCTCTGCTATTTCCCTGTTCCTTGCATGCGTAGGTTTCAGGTTATATTGCTCGCTTCTCGTTGTGGCTATTATGCCTGTTGGCTGTATTTATATTGTGGTTCTAGCTCAGTTCCTTCGTTGCTGTCAATGGCATTCACTGTATTTTTGTTATATGTTTTCTGGTTCTCTGATGTCTCTAGTTCGAATTCTGTTTGGGTGTTATTTGTCCGTGGTTATTCGCTTTCTCACAGTGTAGCACTGTCTTGGTTGGAAGCACAGGGCTTCTCAGGCACGCGTCCTCAGTCTAGAACAGGTAACGAAACCCGTCTATGATTCAATATGAATTTTCCTGTGGTTCTGGAACTAACTCAACTCGCTCCTTTGCTCGATAGTTGCTCGGTCTCGTTCAGGTCGTCATGCTATGGCGTCTGGCTGCGCTCTCCAGGTAAAACCCATTTTTAAATGTTAGTTTCCTACAGGTTTTTTATCTCCACTGAATTTTCTTTACACCATACATTCTAATGCACTCGCATTTGTATTCTTGCAGGTCTTTGTTGGTGACCTAGGCGGCGTATCTTCCAACGCTTGGTTATTTGGTCGTTCTCCTCTTGGGTAGGCCTGAAACTTCAATCTTTGTTTGCAGTTTCTTTTCTACGGAAGACCCATCTCCTGGTCTAGTTTCTTGGTCGCTGTGTATGCTTGTCTGACTGTAATTGGATTTTGGTCGCTTTTGTGTGAAATGTATAAAGACTTTGGGACCACTGGTCGTTTGTTTTGTTCAAACCCTAACTCGGGGTTTTGCTATTTTGCAAGGGTTTCCGACTTTCAGTCGTGCTCGACTCTATTTATGTTTTGATAGTCTCTGTCCTCTGTAACATTGTTCGGCTCTACCAATAGGGCTGTAATTTCGGTTCTTTGATATTTGAAATGAGACCCGACAGGGCTGTAAATTCGGTTCTTTGATATTTGGAATGAGACTTGAAAACATAAAAGAGATTGTAAAGTTTTTGGTTACCTCTGTGTATTCGGATGCCAGATTGTCGTTCGTCCTTTTATGTATTCGAATGTTGGAAAAGTTTGTAAATGTTGCTATGTGGATTCTCTGTCGTTGCTGCCTGAATATCGTGAACTGGAACTGTTGCTCAACCGCGTGTAAGAATGAACTGATAATTTGGTAGTTCAATAATTATGAATTCACTGTGATTCTGTCTATTTGCTTAGTATTTGACTGTGACTCATGTTTCCACAGTTGCCATAACAAATTAATGAATAGTAAATGATACAGTAATTTGACAGATAATGAAAACGTGAATATACTTAAGAAATCACTTGTACAGATGATCTAGATGGACAATGGCTTTTTGTTTTGAATGCTCTGTTTATTTCTATTTCTTTTTTTCCTTAATTAGCTCAACTCTCCTCTCCTGAACTGAACCCCATTCTGTTACATTTGTTTTGACTTTATAGCCCTCTATTTTCAGTTGATGCTTACAGTTAATTTAACTATTACAGAATATGGTTACAAAATTTCTACTCCTGTCAATAACTACACTCATTTGGTATTCCAAGACTTGTAGGAACAATTGGTTGTTATTTTCCCTAATTACATGGACTACTCTCTAATTAACAATTTGAAGCTACTGTAATCCTAACTGAAAAATAAAAAGAGGTATCTAATTTTTACTGACTTTGTAAAATAAAATAAAAGAAAAATTATTCCCATAAGAATTTGACAGTTCAATCGATCACTAGCTTTTGAACCTGGTTGGAGTTCTTTCTGCCCAATTACAGTGAGTTGGATGCTCCTGCATCAGGCTCCCGGGGTGAAAAGAGATCATGACTCCGGTTCATGAGCTCCTCTACCAATGTTCCTTTTCGTTCAATCTGCCTGGCGTCAAGCCATGAGCTGTCCTCAATCGGACGGTTCTTCCACTTGACCAGATACTGAAAATAATTTTTCCGCCGAGTAGGCCTAACTACCCGAGTTTCGAGGATGCCTTCAATCTCAGAAGGTTGGACATAAGGCATTTGTCTTTTCCATGTTTCTCCGTCTTCCTGGGTGTTTCGCGTGGATTGTCCGGGTTCATCCTTCTTTTCCTCCAACAGATCGCCTGTATACAGAAACAGATCTGCCACATTGAAGATAGGTGATATGCCTACTCTAGGTGGTAGTTGTATTTCATAGGCATTCGCTGAAAACTTTCGCAAGATCTTACAAGGCCCTATCTTCTTGTACTTCAGTTTATTATACGTACCCTTAGGGAAACGTTCCTTACGCAAGGGTACCAGAACTTCGTCCCCTACCTCAAAATGAACTTCTCTTCTTCTTAGATCTGCATGTTCCTTATATTTCGAGCTGTTGTCCTGTAATTTTTCTTTCACCTGTTCGTGTAAATCCCTCATTGCATTTGCAAAATCTTCTCCATCCGCACTCCATCGTTCCTGTAAACCAAGATCCCGAAGTTCATGTACTCCACGAGGGTGCATGCCATATAGGATCTAAAAGGGACTGAGACCCGTGCTACGATTCGGCGAATCGTTGTAAGCAAACTCTGCTTGCACTAGCACTCGGTCCCACATCCGAGAATTCTCCCCGACTAAGCTGCGTAACAGGTTTCCCAAACTTCTATTCACAACCTCTGTCTGCCCGTCGGTTTGCGGGTGATAAGCAGAACTGTAGCTTAATTGGGTGTTCATTTTTTTCCATAAGGTACGCCAAAAATGTCCCGTGAACTTCACGTCTCTGTCTGACAGGATGGTTGTTGGCAACCCGTGTAATCTGACAATCTCATTAAAAACCAAGTGGGCCACATGAGTGGCATCACTAGTCTTCTGACAAGGTACAAAATGTTCCATTTTTGAGAAACGATCCACCACTACCATCACTAAATGATAACCTTTTTGTGTTTTCGGCAGTCCCAAAACAAAATCTAAACTCACTGAATCCCAAGGTCTGCCTGGGATAGGTAATGGCGTATATAATCCTATGTTCTGGCTATGTCCCTTCGCTAATTGACACACCTTACACTTAGTCACAAAACGTTGTACGTCTCGTCACATTCTTGGCCAAAAATAAAAATGACTACGTTGCTCCAAGGTCTTATCTATACCGAAGTGTCCAGCCAAACCCCCACTGTGTTTTTCACGAATAATATTCTCCCTCATAGAACAGTTGGGGATACACAATTCTCCTCCCTTAAAAAGCAATTTCTCCTATATGTTGTAATCCAACCAAGGACTATTACCCCTTATCAAAGGGTTTTGGCACACCTCATAGGCTTCTCTGAAATCTGTGTCTGTTTTGTAAAGATCTCGTAAATGTTCAAAACCCAAAACCTGTACAGTGCTTTCCTGTAAAAGTAGGGCTTTTCTACTTAGTGCGTCGGCCACCTTATTTTCTTGTCCACTGATATGTTTCAGCACAAAATTAAAACTTTGTAAGTACTCCACCCATTTGGCATGTTTATGATTAAGTTTGTGTTGCTGCATTACATATTGTAATGCAGAATTATCTGAAAATAGCACGAACTCATTCCCTAACAAATAATGGCTCCAATGTCTTAGAGCCTGTACCACTGCGTAAAATTTCTTATCATATGAGGAGTACTTCTGCCTACTCTCATTCAATTTTTCGCTGAAAAATGCTACAGGTCTGTCCTCCTGACTGAGTACAGCCCCGATTGTTGTTCCACTAGCATCACAACATACCTGAAATAGTTTTTGAAAATCTGGTAGCCTGAGAATCGGTCTTTCTGTTATCTTCTTTTTCAATAGTCGAAAACTTTTTTCTGCTGCTTCTATCCATCGAAAAGGTTGGCTGGCCTTTTTGATGGTCTCCAACATAGGAGCACAAATCCCGCTGAAATTTTTAATAAACTTCCTATAGAAACTTGCTAATCCATGGAAACTACATACCTCAAACAAATTCTTCGGTGACGGCCAATTTATTATTGCTGTTACCTTTTCTGGATCCATCTTCAATTTGTTTTCTGCTATCACGAATCCCAGATAAATTAACTCTCTTTGCAGAAATGTACATTTCTTCAGATTTATCAATAACTTGTTTTGCTGTAGCTTTTCCAACACTTTGCGCACATGCTAGAAGTGATCTTCTTTCGTCTTGCTAAAAATAAGAATGTCGTCCAAATAAACAATTACAAGTTTCCTAATATACTCCTTTAGCATCTCATTCATGAGTCTCATGAATGTGCTGGGTGCATTGCTCAACCCAAATGGCATGACCAGCCATTCATATAATCCTTCATTTGGTTTAAAAGCTGTCTTCCACTCGTCTCCCTCTCGTATCCGAATCTGGTGATATCCGCTTTTTAAATCTATTTTAGAGAAGTAAGCTGCCCCACTCAAACATACCATCATATCATCCATACGCGGTAACGGAAATCCGTACCAGATGGTGATTTTATTGATGGCCCTGGAATCAGTGCACATCCGCCATTCTCCTCCCTTTTTGGGGGCGAGAACTGTTGGTATAGCACACAGGCTTAAACTCTCTCTGATTAATCCTTTGTCCAATAGCTCCAACACCTTTTTTCTAATTTCTTCATTATCCTTGGGGCTCATTCGATAAGTTTCCTTATTTGGTAAGCTGGCTCCAGGTATGAAATCGATATGGTGACTAATACTCCGCTTGGGAGGTAACTTATCTGGCAAGTCGTCCACTACTATATCTGTAAATTCTTCCAACATCTGTTGTATTTCTATAGGTAAATCTGTGATTTTTGTATGCAATAGGACTATCCTTGTCTTCTTGACTACAGCATAACTTATTTCACTGTTCTCAACCTGCTTTAAAAACTGTTTTCTACTCATTAGCAATGCCTTAGTTTCATTTACTTCTGTTGTTTCCTTCTCTTCTCTGATAGGCACAAGGGTATGCCTAACCCCATCTTTTTCGAACTTATAACAGTTCAACACTCCATCGTGTGTCACCTTTCTATCATATTGCCAAGGTCTGCCCAATAAGGTGTGACATACGTCCATTGGCATAATTTCGCAAATGATTTTATCCTTGTATCGTCCTATCTGAAATTCAACTTCACTCTGTTCGTCCACCAGCAATTGCTGCCCCTTTTGTAGCCATGAAACTCGATACGGATTGGGGTGTTTCAAACGCTTTAGTCCCAACTTCTCCACCATTTCGGTGGACACCAAATTGTCCGTACTTCCACTGTCGATTATCATTTTACAACACTTACCCTGCGATTTACAAACTGTCCTGAACAGAGCTTTCCACTGCGTCTGTTCGACACTCTCATCAACTGGTGTCAACAACACCTTATGTAGCACTAAAGCTTCTCCCGTTTCTGGGGCATTTTCTGCCTCTTGAGGGGGTGCTGCGGCTTCCTCCGGTTGCGCCACATATGCGCCTCGCTGTTCAATTGAATCTGTTTCTGGGCACTCAAATGAGCGGTGCCCCCACTTGTGGCATCTATAGCACTGATAACCAGTTCGCCTTCCACGGCCATTTCCTCTTCCGTGTTGGAACGATCTGCCACCTCTCGTTCCATCTCCCTTTTTTGTTGTTCCCGAAGTCCTTGAACTGCTGGCTTCCTCGCTATTGTTGGTAGTTCGGCCCCTGCCATAGGACTGGCCTCTTCCTCCGGTAGACCCTCATCCTCTCCGGGCATTTTGTCTTCGGTTAAGTTTCTCCTCTGCTTTAATTGCGCTCTGGTATGCCTCCTCAGTATTGTTTGGAGACAAAATGCTTATTTCATCCAAAATATCCATCCTCAGCCCATTTACATATCTGGTTGTCCTTTCTACCATATCCTCTGTGTATCCAGCTCGCAAATTTACTCGATAAAACTCCTCTGTATACTCTTTCACGGTCAGTTCCCTCTGTCTCAAATTCTGCACCTGTCTATGTAACGTGATTTGATAATCCCTTGGTAGAAATTTGCCCTTCAATTTAGCTACCATCCTTGTCCAAGTTTTTATCAGTGCTTTGTTCAACCTCTTTCTCTCATTCTCGACACTGTCCCACGACAGGGTCACGTGTCCTTTCAGCTTTGTTGCTGCAAACTTGACCCTACGGGCTTCACTAACTTCCTCGCATTCAAAATACTTGTCCATCTCGCCAATCCAATCTAACACAACGTCAATAGACAAACTGCCATCATAAGTCGGTAGTTCTGGTTTCGGTCTGCTGTTTGACAATAATACAGACTTCAATAACTTCACTTCTGGTGAGTCACCTTCAGGCCCATCTGCTGCCACTTCCACTTCTTCTTCACTCACATCAGCCAATTCTGGATCTCTTCTCCTACCTGCCTCTACTGCTTCCAGTCGAGCAGTAAGAACTCTAACTTCTTCTCGTAATGCCTCATCTACCATTCTACGAGCACCTCGGCCTCGTCCTCGTCTACCTATATCCATTTCTCCCAAATCTCTTCAACTCAAACTGCTATGATAGCACTCTGATGGGACCCAGCCCACTTGGAAGCACTTTACACTTTAATTGTATGACGTGGAGGGTTATGTGGCAAACTCTGTTCACGATTCTTTGTGAGGGTGGTAGCTGTGTAGTTAATGTGGAATTTAATGGCAGTACTCTGCCTCGAAACACACCTTAACCCTACCTTTATTGTATTCTCTCGATTGTTCTTTGGAATTTTGCTCTGCTGCCGTTGAGGGTTTGGTAGTCTCTGCAACGAAACCCTGTATGCGTTATGCTGTGGATTTGTTGGCTCTGGTTGCTGTCTGAGAACTTGAATCTGCCTCTGGTTAACTTGTTGGTTCGTTTTATGGTGCTGTTGTTTGACTATGGAGGCTATTCGGCTTGGTTACGTGGCTCGATTTCGGTAAGTTACTCTGCTATTTCACTGTTTATTGTATGCATGGGTGTTAGGTTAATTTACTTGCTCTTCGTTGTGGCTATGATGCCTGTTGGCTGTATTTATGCTATGGTCTAGCTCAATTCCTTTGTCGCTGTCAATGGCTTTTACTGTGTTCTTGCTGTATGCTTTTCTGGTTTTCTAAGGTCTCTGTTCTGAATTCCGTTTGGTTGGTATTTGTCTGTGGTTATCCACCTTCTCACAATACAGCACTGGTCTTGGTTGGAAGCATAGGGCTTCTCAGGCACGCATCCTCAGTTTAACAGAGGTAAGGAAACCCGTCCATGCTTTAATTTGACTCTTCATCTAGTTCTGGGTCTAACCCAACTCGCCCCTTTGCTCGATAGTTGCTCAGGCTCGTTCAGCTTGTCACGCTATGGTGTCTGGCTACGCTCTCCAGGTAAAATCCTTTTCGAAAGGTTGGCTCCTTACAGGGTTTTGTCTCTCCTGAGTTTTTCTTTCACCATACACGCTGATGCCTCGCATTTGGTTCCTTGCAGGTCTTTGTTGGTGACCTGGACGGCGTATCCTCCTACGCTTGGTTACTTGGTTGTTCACCTCCTGGGTAGGCCTGAAACTTCATTCTCTGTCCATAACTTTTGATTTCTAAGGACGACCGGTCTCCTGGTCTGGTTTCTTAGTCACTGTACATGCTTATTCGACTGTAATTTGATTTTGTCGCCTCTGTGTGAGATGTATAAGCGTTTTGATGCCTCTGGTCATTTTTCTGGTTGAAACCCTAAGTCTGGGTTTTTAGATTTGCGAGGGTTTCTGACTTTTCATTCGTGCTCGGCTCTATTTATGTTTTTAATGGTAAGTGTCCTTCGTAATATGGTTCGGCTCTACGAATAATATTGTAAACTTTGTTCTTTTATAATTGAAATGAAATTTCGAACGTAAAAGAGACTGTATGGTTGTTTTGTTACCTCTGCATATTCGGCTTTGGGTTATAGTTCGTCCTTCTATGCATTCGAACGTCGGAAAGTTTGTAAACGTTGTTGTTTGAATTCTCGGTCTTGTTAACTGAACATTATGAACTGGAACTGTTGCTTCACCACGTGCGGAAAATGAATAGATGACTGTTAGTTTGGTAACTCTGAATTCATTAAGATTCTATCTATTTGCTTAGTATTCGACTGTGAATAATGTTTACACAGTAGCCATAACAAATTAATAAATAATGATGATACAGTAGCTTGATAGATAGTGAAAACGTAAATGAATTTTAAAGAAACACTTATACAGATAATCTCGATGGACAAGGGCTTCTCTGTTTTGAATGCTTGGTCTTTTCTATTCCTTTTTCTTCTGAATTGACTCAACTTTCCTCTCCTGAACTGAACCCCATTCTGTTACATTTGTTTTGACTTTATAGTCTCTATTTTTCAGTTGATGCTTACAGTTAATTTAACTGTTACAGAATATAGTTATAGAATTTCTACCTCTGTCAATAACTACATCCATTCAGTATTCCAAGACTTGTAGGAACAGTTGGTTGTTATTTTCCTAATTACATGGACTATTCTCTAATTAATCAATTGAAAGTAGAGTAATCCTAAACTGGAAAATAAAAGAGGTATCTAACTTTTGTTGACTTTGTAAAATAAAAGTAAAGAAAAATTATTCCCATAAGAATTTGACAGTTCAATCGATCTCTAGCTTTTGAACCTGGTTGGAGTTCTTTCTGCCCAGTCATAGTGAGCTGGATGCTCCTACATCAGTTGGGTAACTTTTTAGTACAAACTTTGCAAATAATGGAACATATGAAACATTTACCCCTTTTCTCACATAATCAGATATATTAGCAACAATATTACACAAACAAGGTATTATGGCATGTTCACGTGTTCCAACGCTTCATCTATGAAACCTAGTGACTGTCTATTCTATGTCATCCATAGTTTTGTAACTTCAATTAGAGCACTATGGAATTCAATATATTCCACCGCTATAGAAGTCCCTAGCACCTACAAAATGAAATTCAAAATATTAAAAACGCATTAGGATAATCTAAAGAAAAAAGGTTACATGGAGATAAGCAAGAAACAATTTCAGGTGTTATCTACTCAAGCCATTGATTAGAAGGATGCAAAAAAAAAGACAATAGGTTTTGTTTCTTAAGGACTAGAATTTTTTTTTAAAAGAATATCGACAAGATATCACACATAATTAAATGGAACTATAATAAAAAAACATTCCATATTCAACCAACATACCACATTTAGCATTCCCATCATAAAATAAGAATATTTAACATATATAGTGTCTTCGTTTTGTGACCCCTTACTCATATTTTATTTTATTGAGGGCCTAAGAAGACCAAATTCAAGCCATCATAAAAGTTATACCTTAAAACTCCATCTACCATTATTGTTTTCTTTTACAAACATTGTCCTATCATAAAATAAATTATGTTTCAAAGGATCATCAATTGGTAATTTAATTCCAAAATTGTATGTGCCACTTAGTGAAAGCTTTGTAACATAGCCACTAATAAATTTCTTAAATTTAGAGGGTTGGAACTATCGAATTTAATAATTAGAACAACGGAAATTACAACTGTCACTTTCTTAGTGTTAATTCTTCAAAAGTTAGAGTCATCAGAGAACAATGGATTTTGTGTCATCTTATTATTTTAGTTTTAGAGCATATTAGATCTACAAATAATTGTAGAGTTTTTAGAAGGTTTTAAAACCATATCTTCCTATAGTGTGAATACTTGACTAGTATGTACAACTGATTTTACGGTATGCAATTTTTGTTAATCGGATCCCTTGTCATTTTTTGATGATCATAAGTTGAAGCATGATCTCTCTTCTCAAGGCATACAGGTAAGATCATTTAATTCATATTTACTCTATGAGCCCTAGGAGGTCAATGATGAGGAAGGATGTGTATTTTATACCTTTCAAGCTTACTAGAATATGTTCCTTAACCTGGCATATGATCTGTCAACTTATCTTCTACATCCCAAAAGGATTGTTGCAGGTTCCCACTCTACTTTAAAGGATTGTTGCAGGTTCCCACTCTACTTTAGACTCTTTCTTAAATGCACTTTCATTATTATTTTCCATACCATTATTTTTCATTTTAATTTCAACTGTCATAGAGTGTCAAGAAAGAGAATTCTTTAATTAACTTATATTATTTTGGACATATCAGATTTGCGCTCTCGCTGAAATATCTAATGCATAGCTTAACCTTAAGGAATCACATAATTTTCAAGGTCAATATATATCAATTTCCACTTGTTGAGTACCCACAATACGGATGTAGGACCTCAATTACTTTAATATCAAGGCAACTGCGTATCGGCAGTCCCTGCCTTATTGACTTTAAACACTGCTGTCCTTAAATAGTAAATAATTAATAATTATAGTAACAATTATAAAACGAGTTTTTCGACGTTTGGATCAATTTTCTCCATAAATAGTAAATAATTGTAATAACAATTATAAAACGAGTATTTGGATGTTTGGACTAGTTCTTTGTTTGGACAATATTGACATAATAATTAAGTTTTTATAAAATTACAATTATTAGAATTAATTGAAATATAAAGTATTTTTGTATCTTTGACACTGGATGCACTTGTAAAATTTGAAAATTTGAAGACACAGTACCATTATATTAAATAAATTATACACATTTAATGCAATTTTGAAACAAGGTAAAAAGTCACTAACCTATGATGTTTTGCGCATAATCATTTAAGCTACATTCTACAACAGTTTCAAAGCATGCTTCTATTTTTTTTGGTATCAATGTTTTATTGATACAGGGATCTCATATTTTTTCTAATTGATACAAGAATCCCCATCTGGTTAAAAGAATTGGAGCTTATTTTGTATCAATGTATTATTTATGCATGGATCATGATCAGGATAAAAGAATTCGAGATTATTGACATTTAATGATACAGATTTATTACATGTCTTGCTATAAGAAGATGGTATGGATGTGCTTGATTGAAACAAATTTTCTTGAAATTTGTAAGACGCTGCAGAAAACATATATAGAATTCTCATAAGAATGTGTATTTGGTTTTGTTTTGTTTATTTTAATGGCTAGAATCAATAATGAGATTATAATATTTATAATCACTAAGTGTGAAGAAAACATTTTATCATCCATAAATAAGAGTAAATAAAGTGAATTAACGATTTAAATTATAAATTTCAGAAAATTACTTCAAGGGAATAAGTGTAAATAGAGTTAATTAACGGTTTAAATTATAAATTTGAGAAAATTATTACTTTAAAGAAGCTCTCCATGCATGCACCACGTGCCCCTTCTACATCTTGTCTATAGCATGTAACCCACGTTGCATTTGTATAATTACTTAAGCATTTGTATAATTACTTAAGCTCTGCATGCATGCACCACCACATGCTCCTTCTACGTCTAGTCTATAGCATGAAACCCACGTTGCATTTGTATGGTCATGACAGGATTAATCAACGAGTGAGAAGAGGACAAGGCCCCATCGATCCATAAGAACAAAGACATCAGAAGCCTAAACATGAACAACAGAGGTAACCATTAGCCTGTAACCTTTTGACAGAAGCCTTAACTAATTGATTTTGAGATTGATTTATTGATTGAGGAGTTGGAGGATCGGTATTATGATAACCCAAAGTTTGTCTTATGTCATTCTGTCGTTAGCATATCTTTGAGCGACTAACGGGGATGATCAACAGGTGTTTCTGTATCAAATGTTATGAGCAGTGAGCATTACGAAATATGCTTCAATAGCAAATACTTTCTGAAAGTTGCCACCATTAGATTGTTTGTTACAGTTAGTTAAAATCTTTGCCACAGAAAACTTTAATTGTACAAGTCTAAATTCCCCACCAATTATTTTTTTTAATGTAAAAAATGTTATTTGTTCTACAAGTAAAAATTCTGATATTGCACGCTTTTTTTTTTATTAATTGTTTTTGAATTATTTCGCTGGATAATTAATCTTTGTAGATTCCTCATGGAAATTTTACTAATATTATTGGAGTTACACACTCAAACAAAGTACTCACATACGAGTGAGCATAAAATGATAAACTTGTTTGAAGTTAACAAGAATAAACATCTATACAAATTGTGGCTTCAATGGGGACTCTAGTGTCAATACAGTGCTGATAATAAAGATCAATGTACTTGATATCAAGTATCTTCAAGGTTGCCTCGTAGCAAGCTGAAACATATGCGAGAACTGGTTGAAGAACCAACAAGAACATATTTCGGATCTGGTTGAAGAACCAACACTAACATACGACCAATTTGAAGAACGATGTATTTTCAATCTACAAAATAGAGGCGAAGGAATGAAGAGAAGGTAAGATGAAAAGGGGACATGAGATAGACTAAAGCTACAGGTGACCTACAAAAACTTTATATAAAAATAATTTATTTATCTTAACATTCTTAAATTTACATAAGATAACTTACTCCGGCATTTGTTTAGGAAAACTTTAAAATAAAACGAAGAAACACACCAATATTCATGTTCAGAAATAAATATTTCATTCAATATAAAAAAAAATCGTCCTAGCATGGTAACCTTCTACTTACATGCACCCTAAAAATTTCTCTTCACGAGTCATTGGGATGACCTTCTACTTACATGCACCCTAAAAATTTCTCTTCACGAGTCATTGGGATGTAAGTGTGAGGATGATAATGAACCCAAGACCGTTAGTTGTAGGTGCACATCTCGTAGTATGGATTTAACGATTCAATCCCTTTATCACTTCACGAGTCATTGGGATGTAAGTGTGAGGATGATAATGAACCCAAGACCGTTAGTTGTAGGTGCACATCTCGTAGTATGGATTTAACGATTCAATCCCTTTATCACTTCCATCTGGATTTTAATTCTGATCGATCTATTTCTTTAGCATAATCAAAAAAACTCTCCAATGAAGCAAAATGGATAGATGGTTCTCTATAACCACAGAACATTATATCGGATTAAATCATGAACCGTTTGTTTAGATTACATTTGATCTCGAATATCATATTTGATTAAATTAAAAATAATTCTCAGATATAAACTATTTAAACTGTTTAAAGATAATTCAATGATTTAAATATTTTTTTTAAAAGATAACATATTTTTTTCCCTTTTCAAAACCATTTAAAATTGCATGACATTTAATAAAATAATCATTTATATAGCATTTTAGTTATTTTAGTGATTTGCTTAGATTGCATTTGATCTCGAATATCATATTTGATTAAATTAAAAATAATTCTCATATATAAACTGTTTAAAGATAATTCAATGGTTTAAATATTTTTTTTAAAAGATAACATATAACAATTCTTTTTTCCCTTTTCAAAACCATTTAATGCCTGACCATTTAATAAAATATAATTTTATATAGCATTTAGTTATTTTAAGCAATGTCACCATCTTTATTTTATTTTTCTTTCAAAACATAAAGTTTTTGACAATTAAAAAAAACTAATATCAATAAATTAGAGTTATTTTAGTGATATGATTATCTATAAAAAAATATAAAATCATATTTTCAAAACAATTAAAGTTTTTTGACATTAAAAAAATAATAATAAAATTTTTCAAAACAATTTAAAGTTTTTTGATCATTAACAAATAATAATCTAGATAAAATAAATAAATAGTATTTCAAAAACAATTAAAGTTTTTGACATTTAAAAAAAATAATAATCTATATAAAAAGGTTAGAGTATTTTAGTGATTAAGATTTATCTTATAAAAAATATAAATATTTTTTATTTGTGATTATAATTTATCTCCAAAAAAATAAATATATTTGGACTTTATTTTTAGTGATAAGGATTTATCTATCAAAAAAATAAGAATAAATTTATTTTAGTGATTAAATTATCTATAAACAAATATACAAAGTTATTTTAAATATAAACTTGAAGCAAAATGTTACAACTCAGAATTTGATCTTTTAATTAAAATATATCAGAAATATTTGTAACTTAAAAAAATTCATTTTCCAATACTCGCTACTTCAAAGTTAAAATAAAAGGCTCAGGATCTTCACATCCAGCTCCAGTCGTTCTGTAAATTGCAGATATTTCAGTTATGTAAATTGCAGAGATTTCAGAATTTTGATCTTTTAATTAAAATATATTAGAAATATTTGTAACTTAAAAAAATTCATTTTCCAATACTCACTACTTCAAAGTTAAAATAAAGGGCTCAGGATCTTCACATCTGGCTCCAGGCTCTCTGTAAATTGCAGAGATTTCAGTTATGGGAAAAAATGTCAAATTCAAAATCAAAAAGAACAAGCAGAAGAAAGAGATTGCCCAATTAAGATTGCCCAATTTAAAGTCAAAGGAAACAAAGTAGAAATATAGAAATTCTTTAAAGAAATGTTCATACCCCCTATGGACTCCATGTCCAGATTGCCAAGCAGTTGCTCTTTCCATCTGTGCAAGCTCTCGTCGTCCTGCCAAACCAGACAATATTTGTCTCGTATAAGATTATTCAGAGTTCACAATGCCAAGAAAATAATTCTTGAATCGCCATTTTAGGAAAATCATTATACCTTATCTTTCTAGAGCTGCTCCTCGAGAGGAAGAAGCGGTCTGAGGACATAATCCACCATGCTGCTCCTCCTCATATGTCTCATAATACGAAGACTTGCTAAACTGTCTCAACAGTTTTTCACAACCTCGCCCAGTTCCTCCACAATTTCCTTAACTTCGCCCATTTCCGACTTAAAACCACTGTAAACCTCCAACTTGTCTCGTCTCATGGAACCCGTCAAAATAGACATTGTCGGCACTCACTAAATCTCTGCTTCTTTTACAAAATTTGAGGCAAATAAGAACTACTGACTGCTAAGAATAGGACAACAAGATTACAAATATTCACAGACAAAACACAAGGCCATTACCTGGAACCAAAACTGAACAGACATTAACCTCCATAATCTTTTGACCTAAATTTCTTCACTAAACCCAGACCCTATGCAACCCTGAATCCTGACTTTAATTCAGTTTCCTTCACAGCCAGCCCTTTGGGGATAGGAACTATAGCTATAACTATATATTATACTCGAATCTCCTCAAAGAATCGAGCTCCTAACGAAGAAGGGATCAAATCGCAGCAACAATGGCGTCTGTATCGCTGCTATAGTCAGAAAAATACTACCAGCGAACTTTAAATTAATAACTGTATGAGCAGAGTCTTAATACAAATTATAGAATAATCGAGGCAAGCCGTAGCCAAACTATAGAGTATCAGTTATTATCGATGCTGCTATAGAGAAGCGTCCTAATATACATCAAGTTAAACCTTACATAAAGCCCGAGGAACACCCTTGTCAGAAAAATACCATCAACTAGTTAACATATAAAGCTTTGACAGGGACAGGCCTCAAGAAGGCTAGAGGGCCCCCAATGTCCAACGAGTCTAGCAACGCCATAATCATATCTAAAATCAATTAAACTATTTGGGTATTAACTCTCTGAGTTGGTCACTGAAGAGGAAACCAGGAACGCTAGAACCCTTAACCGTAAAAGAAAGCTTGCACATACCTGAGGAACCATGACAGAACACCAGAGGTTGTGCTTGGCTACATTTCCTTGAGCACCAGAGGACCCAGGCAGAACCTGTAACAAAACCCATGATCAGCATTACTATTATGGCAATAAACAAAGAAGCAACCCTTTCCTCTTCAAGACAAATCTTATAAGAAGGGAATTTACCTGTCAAGGTCGCGCTTCAAGCCGAATCTACCGTTGAAATAGAGCCATGAACCCACTCTCTAGCTACAAAGAAACCACACAAGAAAGACTGCGATGGGATTCATGGAACGAGCAACGCTTGGGAGTACAGTAGGATGGGTCTGTATTAATATAAATCCCATCGTAATTCAATGCAAACCATACGGTGTACCCAGTTCAACGTGTTCGTAATAGAACGATACGGGTGTAGGACATGCACAAAGAAACGTGGCAGGCGAGTCGAAACCCTTTATCCTAAGTTTTCTTTCTAAAGTTTTCAAAGAAGTATCCAGGGGTTTATACAGGCGACTCTAAATTTTTTATCCTAAGTTTTCAGAAAAGCCCGGCAATAAGAGGTAGAAACATAAACTTTGGGTAAAAATGTATTGAGCAAAAAATTTTAATTCAAACATTGGTTTAAACCTGACATGTACGGGAAATTTTACTCGGTCAAAGCAAATTAATAGCTGTTCAACGATCTATCGATCGCTATTAGTCCTAGGCAGGGACTAATAAGTCATTTTTAGTTGGTTCCTAAACATACTACTGGATATTCCACACTGTATCATCAATAATTTTCAATTGTTGACCTACCGACAATGTCAAGGATGTACCTTAGATATCAAGCATAATGGATGGTTTCAATGAGGAATCGAATTTGCAAAGTTAAGAAAATTATATCTAATGAAAATAATTCTAATGGTTTAAAAAAATATATGGTCATCTTTTTTTTCTTGTATGTTGAATTCCCATTACCTTCAATAGTTTATAACTTGTTTTACCCTTTTTCTCATTAGTTAATATTCCTTCTTTTGCTATAAATGTACCTTTATGACACCAAATTATTTTTTTGTAGTTTCATTCACTTCATTTGCTCAAACAATTTCCTCCCTTTTGTCTTTTATGATGTTTCTTCAAAGTTCATTGATTACATTGCATAGCATAGACTTATTTGTCTTCGATGCTAGTTCTAAGGGGTGACAATTTCACCAATATTTCCGAGGACATTCCCTAAGCTTCATCCTTTTCCGAGACATGCCATTTGGGTTAGGGAGACCATAGTGAGAAGGGAACCCTTTTGGACAATTTAATACTCCATTGACATCACCAACAAGCCAATGTACCATTCAGGATGGTTCCTTTGTTTTATTATCAAGCTAAAAGTGTGCATATACAATAGTAAGGTTCAACAACTAGATTACTTCTTGGATATAATCAATTAACTATACAGGAGGGAGTTAGAAAATAATCTACCAATAATCCACTAATAAATCTTATGCATTTCTTCATCATTAGATTGTGGTGTTTTTGTATCATACCATACATTTGACTACAATATGCTTCTTCAGTGTTTATGCATTTGAAATCAATTTGAATCCGTAAAATTGAGAAAGGTAAACAAGAATTAACTTTTGTCCAAGAACATAGATTTTGGATGTATGAAAAGTTGAAAACCATACAAGTTCCATGGAATAGCATGGAAAAACTGGTATGAAATGAAATTGATAAGTGTTGATAGCTAACAATAGTCTACCAAGAAACATTTCAATTTTCCTGCAATGTCTCTAAAGAATAGTACCTTTATATCTCATATGACTATAAACTTATTGGTATAATGAACTTTGTTGTTGTAAGTTTAGTATTTTGAAATTTTAGTCAATAAGTGGCATGTCCATTGAGTTCAAATGTGTCAATTTTTCTTATAAAGAATCTATCTAATAGAGAAGTTTTTATTTAAAATATATGTATAATTTTGTTAAATATTAAGATAGGAAGCATTACCTTTTCATTTTTTTAGGTGATAAGACTACTTAAGATTCCTTATAGTAAATGTTAACTAGCCACTAGTCAAGTTCAATTATAACCACTGAGAATAGGAGAAGTGATCTCTATCAAAAGGTGTATCATTGTTTGTCCCATTTCCATCAAACGATATACTTAGTAGCCTACATTATGGAAACTATAATGAAATTTCTTGCGAACAACTAGTAAGCATTAAGCACACTAGAGGCATAGACTACATTCATGATTAGTCTAGACTCCTACATCTCTGTATCAAGATAAGATTTATCCCATCCTTATGGGCATCCATTTTCACTCTATGATATGTTAAAATTATAATGTTTTCATGACTACTGGAATCACACTATTATTATCCTAATAAATTCCATAATAGACAGTACGAGCCAAAAATTGTGTGACAATTTTTGGACCAAATATTGATCGTACAAATTGACATTCATGGTCTAACAACAATTGTCATAATGATGTGTAGCAAGTACTATTGTAAGGAATTAACTACTTGCAAATGGAAAATATTAAGCACCATGCAGTAATCCAATGATCAGGTTATTGTGATTTCATACTATCCATTTAATACTATATTATTTCCATCGAGTAGAAAAAATGGAAGACTAGTAAACCAACCATTAGCTTACTACATGGTGCTTGGTAGTATTTTCCTTTTTATATCACCCTTTTTCACTTAAATTTAATTATATATAATGAAAAATTAGTGATGCATAACATAACAGTAGAAAGTGATGGTTGATTACTAGCACATCATACTTTAATAAGACCACAATGAACACACCTCATTGCAGCTCAACACTGACAACTTCCAAGGGCTCGAACCCTAAATATTGTGTTACATAATTCCCTATTTTGTTACATTTATAGCTTTAGCTATGTTACTTGCTTATTGGTATGCTTATTAAATGCATGGTTGTGTATATTCAGGTGAAGTATCTAACTTCCCATCAAATTATCTAAACCTAGAGGATAAATCTAAAAACGCCAACAATGCACATTTTCCCAAGGGCATGGTCACCTAGTTGGAGAAGTGCTAACAATGCTCTCAATGCAATTGTTAATGGACCATTACTTGAGTAAGCAGTAAACTGTCAGAAAGTAGACAACACAAAAACTTCTTTGTTGTCACCTCATCTACATTTTGGGGAGGTGGGTGTTAGAAATTTGTTCCACCTTTTTTGCATCAGAAAATTTTTGTGGGCTAATGAGGGAAATAGTTCAGGAGAATAGAGTGTGAATATATTTCTAAAGTCAACTCGTCTCCAGAAAAATATTCAAGATATTTGAGTTTCAATTTTCATTACAACCATGAGAGGCCAATTCTTTAACATCTTAATTATTACTCATATAAGGTTGACAGGGATTACTTTATATCTTGGAGGCATGGTAGGACTGGCTATCAACTAGTTAATGTCGGGATACGAGAACTTTGGGAAACTAGATAGTTGCATGATTGAATCTAGGTCGCAATATCTAGTTTCTTTATTAAGTTTTTATAGCTTCCCTAGAGATGGGGTATAAGGTATTTCTGGAACATTATACTGGATGTTGATATGGAGTTTGATGCTCTTAGATGGAAGTACATTTCTAGTTTCTTTCTAGATTGGCATGAGATGGATAAAATAGATAATACTCAAGTATGTTACAATACAATCTAAATTTGTATACTAAACACAGATAGTTTTCTTTCATTTAAATTATTCATGGATGAAAATATATTAGGATTTAATTTAAATATTTTGACTATTCATATTTTGGATATCTGGGATTATGCATAGTTTGAAGGCTACAACTTTGATCCAAGAAGAGAATATGTATGTTGCTAGCTTCTAGAGTTGGATAAATTTGACATAGAGTGGATATATCATCCATGGGGTGCACCACCATTGTAGAGATATTGATAGCTTAACAACGCTTGTAATATGCCCTTTCAGAAATGTGGCAATGTGAACAAACTACAAGAGATTCTTTGGAAAATGGCACAGAAGAAGGTTTGGGAGAATCATTGGAAAATTCCAATCCCTCATTTTCTAAACATATGGATGTTGATAGAGATCCAGTTAGAAACAAGAAAGGTTTTGCAACAAAGTAATGAGATGGCCATTTAATTCCAAGCATAACAAATATGGTGCAAAGGGTACATGTAATTTATACCTTTAGTGAGGTTTTGACTTCTACTTAGTCTGATCAAGCAAAATTACCTTCTAATACAGATTTAGGAGTAACTTCTGCTACCTCATCTCGACAATTTTTAGGACAATTGAGTTAGTCCATACAAGGGTTTAACAGAATATCTTCCAAATGTGATTAGTCATTATCACCAAATGCAAGCCCTACATGAAAAGAATGAATCTCATTCAACAACAAATTCTTCTAGTATCTTGAGAGGGAAAGATGATACAAGTAGTGCAGACATTATATCCATCTAGTTGTAGTCTTTATGAGGACATGAACAACAGTTCCCAAAGGAAGGAACTATTATTAGAATAGTTGACTCTAGTATTCAATAATAATTACACAATTATTCATTGGGAACCTAGAGACATGGTCATAATCAAGGTGTGGTTCAAATGTGCAAACATGTGTGCCCATATTTAACTTTAAGCATGGTGTATTGTGGATATTGACCCTATTGTTGTTTTTTTCCAAACTTTTATATGTAGGTAGCTTCACATCTAACCTTGAATTGACATCTATTACTCCATTTTATTGTCCAAGGTTCTAATGTTTCCAACATAAAAAAATATGTTATGGGACAAGGATTACCTACCATTTGAAAATGGTTGGAAGAAGAGAATAATTGTTGCCATAGATATGATGACCAATTGGCTTCAAAATTTGAGAAAACATGGATTGAGTAGCCATGGATATCATCACATAGAAAATGACTTTGGCTCACTACTTTTCTTGCTCCAACATTGATGCATACAATGTTTTTACTGGAAATGGTGGTGCTTCAAACCACTACCCCTCACACATTTGATACAGAGTTTGTTTGTGCCAACTATGTCATGAGCTTCATCATCGATAATTATCACGGAATAATTCTCACTAACAACCATGTCACCAAGGTTGGTAAGATTCTAATATCTCATCCATTAAATTTCATGTTTGCTAAACCTTTTATTCTTAATTTAAAATGAAATTCCACTCAAATCTTACAAAACTTTCAAATTCTCAATTTTTATGATAAAATTTGTATAAAGCCTTTAAGAAGAAATTACATATAAACCCTAGGAATATTCCTAGTTCTCCTACTGAACTTTGTATGTCTTTTAGAGGGAAATTACATTTAAATCATATTAAACTTCTAACTATTTCTGTCTGTAATTTCATGATTTCTAAACTTTGCATGTTTATTAAAATCCTGGCAAGCTTCTAACTATTCCTTCATTTAATTTTGATGATTGCTAAAGTTTTTACTCATCCTTAAAACATATAGATAAAGCATGGTATGCCTCAAACAATTCCTACATTCAATTTTTGTTAGACTCTATATTCATCTTTAAAAGTGAATTACATTTAAAGTCTCTTAAGTTTTTAGCTATTCTTCTAGTTACTTTCAGTACTTCTAAACTTTGTAGAGATATCAATAGCTAAATAGGAATTGCAAGATGCCCTTTTAGAAATGTGGTAAGATGAAGCAACTACTAGAGCTTCTTTGGAGAATGGCATGGAAGAAGGTTTGGGAGAATCATTGGAAAATTCCAATGGCTCAATGTCCGAACATATCATCTTTCCCTCTCAATATAGAAAAGGAATATGCAGTTGAATGAGATTCCTTATGTTCATATGGGGCTATCTCGACACATTTGCTAAAATTTTCCAAATTTCTTTCTTGTCTTCAAACTATATCTTCCATCCTCATTAGAAAAAAATTTCAAAGTGGCATTAAACATACATATTCTTGATTAGTGGTTTTTTTATCATGCTTTAAATGATTTTGGTAAACAATTTCAGTCTATGTTCCTCTTGGGAATGTTCAACCTTTTTCTTTATAAGGTACTTATAAAGATAGGTTGATCTATAATAGTTGTGAGGGTACTTGGTACCTTAACCTACATCTTCCCATACATGAGCCAATTGTAGCAATCATTGTAATCTCTGCAATATGATGAATGGGATACAAAGGTTTTCGATTTGGGTTAAGTTTCTCGTGAAACTAGTTTAGAGGAAAAAATAATTTTATCACTTTATGATTGTGCCGACATATTTTGTTGACATGAAACTCCACTAGTATATCCACCAAAACCAATGGAATATATGAACAATGGAAACATGCTAAATAGAAACCTTTCAATAGTTGTGGCAAGATATTTATGGCTTGTGAAAATTTTAGTTACTTTTCTTTGTATGACTAGTTTAAACAATTTGTAAACTATTGTGTATTATTAGCTTCTTGTGTGGGTCATGCTACATAGGTGTGACATTGAGCTAAAACCATTAAGTTATTTTTACTAAGTTAAAAATAGGGGCTTCATCATTATAGATTTTACAAAGATTATGCCATTATGTGTCAAGCATTTTTTGAAACCAATGCCTATACGCAATTTCAAGAACTACTATAACTCCTCACATAATTCTTTAGAGGGTACTAATTGAATGGAAGAGCACCTACTTTATAATCAAGAGGTTGGTGGTTTGATTCCAATGTGCCATAACATGAATTAGTCAAGGATATTATAGTTTACTTTTAATTAAATACTTTTTATATTGGTTTATTTCAATAGTGAGAATTTTTTCTAGATTCATTATTTTTATACTGTGTCTAAATAGACAAAAATGATGTTGTTTTATTGCCTCTAGAGACACAATAGCTAGCTAGGATTAAAGGCATTGTCTCTATAAAGACAATATGTCTTTAATCCCAATTATTGTGTCTAGAGAGACAAAACATAAATATTCTTCGAAGAGACTAAAATGAAATTGTCTCCTAAGAGACAAAAATGCTTGTTTTATATTATTTTCTCTATAGAGACAATATTTTAAGACAATAATTTGAGACAATTGTTTAAAGACAATATTTAAGACAATACAAAAGTTTTTTTTTTTCTCAAGTTAAGACAATTTTTTAGTATGTTGTCATTGATGTTAAGCAACATGTGCACTAGGAGAAACAAGTGTAGCATGAGATGCAATTGGAGCACTAGATGCAAATGATGTTGCAAAATCCTAATTGCAGGATGAAACCCTAGTTTTAGGGTTTGGATCCCTTATGCAGGTTGAGGTGATGTTTTAAGGTCATGGATATTGTTGATGTTGTAGCTAGATGATGGAAGGTGTCGATACCCTAGCCACCATATGAAGCCCTAGCTTTAGGGTTTGGGTTCCTTGGATAATGAATACACCATATAATAATTGGAGTTTTGGACAAAGCAATTTGTCTTAGAAGCCTCTACCATCAAATTGTCCTCACCATGTTGATTTCATTAATGGGTAGACCATCTCGTGGGTCCTCATGGTTTGTGAGATATGCTCTGTCAAAGTTGCCCACCTAGTTTGTGGCTCACAACCCCAAGGGTGGTTGATGTGGCGATCAAGCAAAATGAACCAACATTGTTGTGAGGAAATTTCAATTAAATGATGATGTGGCATTGGGTAATTGGCTTCGATATGGTTCAAGTTAGATATGACTCATAACTTGAGATACCAGACCTTTATTCATAAATTAAACCAAACAATATTTGAAGGGCATCTAAATTGAATTGAAATTTACATTAAAATTGACCTATGGCCTATAAGGATTTTGGCTACAATTGACCAAATTGAGAGGGAGCACTTTGGCACCAAGAATTTGAATTTCGAATTCAAATTCCCTCCTAAACATTCTTAACTCGGTTGTCCTCAAGCCTCTATTAAAATACTATAAAATGGCATCTTATTTGCATCTCAAATGTATCGATGGCACACTGAGCTTGCGTATTTCTGTTCTGCGGTTTGAGGAGCATTTAATCAGGATATTTTTTTCGGGATTTATGGGTTATCTTTCTCTTGGGATTCAGGGGTTTCGCTCCTTTTGTATTTGCAGGTCTCTGGACAATGCTCCAAAGTCTTTCCGGTTCTTAGGAAAGTCCAAAACCCCTGTGGCATGGTGGAGAACTTGATCTCTGAAATCACGTTGATCCATTTGAGAAAAGATCAAAGGCTTTTGCAGTCTATAAATGACGTCAAATAATAAATTAAACCACCACAAGCAGATACAAAACCATAGCATTAGCGTTGAACACTCATGACATAGTCCAAATAATCTGCGGAAAATCAAATCGTTGAAAAGTTCCAGAATTATCGATCTCGATAGTGTATAACGGTGGCTATGAAAACATATGTGTAAGTGCTGAAACATTCAGAAGGATTCATTGAACGAATAATTATGCCCATTTTGAATCTAGTACCCAACCCGGCGTTCTCCATAAGAATGGCTTTGCTAACTCCGACAGGATAGAAGTAATATGTTCGGATCGTCGAGGGCGAATTCTACTTTGGACAACCTCTCACTGCGCTGCATTTGTAAAGTATATCTAAGATCCAAGCAATAAAGCACCAGTCGAATTAATTGAGGTCACAAATTGTTTGGAATCTAATAAATACATTGACGAAGCTCTGAAGTGATTTGTAGACAAGGAGATATGCGACAACAGTTTTTCGAATAACAGCTACAGAACTAAATGCCATGCTGACAGTTTGAACAGGTGATAAATGTATCGAATTTAATGGAATATCAATGCTTATTATTATATATTACTATATAACATACCCTGCCACCTATATATCTAATACTACTGGTGCTTATCCCATGCCCTTTACTCCGTTCCTCAAGGAATTCATATCAGAAATTGTTCTTTTGGTTTCTTGATGTGGTAGAATTGGATTTTGTATATCATTATTTGGAGCATAGGGTTGGCAACATAATATTGGCACTGAGATTGTCAAGGTCTGCAGAAGCATTGAAAGCCTTCAGTATTGGCGGAGGAAACATCTCTAAAGGATATACGATGGGGTTTCCTTTTACTATCAGTTTATAAATAAATTACTTCCTGTAGTTAAGTATTGTGTATCAGTGAGGGTATTGGAATTCTATCACTAAGCTTAGATAGAGAAGCGTCCACAACTAGCATAGATAGTTGGATATGAGAGAAAGTGAGTCAAGGCAATTTTTGCTGAGTTTAGTTTGTACAATTGCGGATAGCATTTGGACTGTTGGCTCAGAAAACAGGTTTTCATGCAGTAGATTCATGACTTAGGGGTTCAATTTCATTATACTTCCGTAGAAGTTGTTTATACACAATGGAATCAACTCATCATTTTCTGTAGTAGTCTGAAGTTGCTGGTAGGGTACAAATGTAACAAGAACAGAGCATGCCAAAAGATATATCTAAAGGTTGTGGGTCATGCACACAGTCAATATGACATTGACCTAATTATTGAGACAAGATTCCAAATGACGGAGAGAGCTCAAATCAGATTGACTAGTCGGTAGAGAGTTTCGGGCAGAGACTAAGGCAGTGTTGTGACAGCGACTCTGGCAACATGTCAATGATGATTGTGAGATAACGAGACAATAATGCATATGAAAGTGAGTATGGACATAACAGTGACCTAAGGCAGATTATAACAGTGTGATGTATGGCAGATCTTGAGCAAGGATCCGATAAATGATGCCGTAGTAAGTTTGTGTGACAGTGACATTGACCTTGATACCTTAGTGGCAACATCCTCTTGATGGCAGTGATATTTGATGTATGATATAACCATTGTGGATGAGGATTGTAGGTGATGACTAAGTTTTTTTGGTGCAAGCAGTGACAGGAGCAACAATTATTGAACAAAAGTGCAGCGGCGGTACTAGCAACAGAAGCAGTAATGAGTTGATGCAGTGGCAACATTGGTGAGTCGAAGCTGGAATTGTGGCAGCAGTGGTGAGTTGGAGCTAGAGCAGTACCAACAGTAGTGATTTTGGTGATGCATGACAATCAGAGCAATTGGGGAAAAGAGGAAGCCGTGAAGCAGTAAAGAGGATATGGGCAGTAATGATTTTGATGATGCATGATATGCAGAACATTTGGGGAGAAGAGGAAGCAGTGAAGCAGTAAAGAGGATTTGGGCAGTTGTAGCAATAGTGTTTTGATGATGCTATTGGGGAGCAGAGGAAGCGGTGAGGAGGATTTGATGAATGGTAGCAGCGGTGTTAGATGATGGCAGAATTGGTAGTTGCAGTATGGTGGCAGTGAAAGTTGCAAAAGTGACATTGGTTGGATGTTGTGCTGGAGGTTGAAGACTCTAGCACATCTTATCTACAAACATCTTCAGACATTGGAAGCATTAGCTTCTCTAGGGAGTCTTGCACTTTCGTCCAGATTCTTCTGGTAAATTGTTATATGTTCATCATACATAACTGAGCCTTTTTTTGAGCCAAAACTTATGTAAGGTTATTAACCTGATGTGATATTTATGTTTATGTTATGAATAATCCGAATGTTTACTAACCAATTAAAAGGAGGGAAATACTGATTTAACCCAGATTTCATTATTTCCAACAACAATTTAAGCAAAAATTGTGTCAAATATTGTCCTGAAATCCCCTTATGTTGTAGTGATCCATGGTTTTTGTAACTCATGATATTTACCCATGGTATTAGACATGACAAAAGTGCATAACTCTAGGTGAAAAGGTATTGTAAATAATATAAATTACGAGCTTTCACTCTTGTAAAAGCGTGAAAGTTTTTTCTTCATGTAGTATGATGATGTTTTCATCATTTAACATAATAATTATAATATTTTCATATGAGTATACATTATTTATTTTATTCACTTGTGATATTTTTTTTATTGTTAATAATTCATATCAATGCTCAGAAAAGATGGATCAATGACATTATAGCAACTTGCTCTCTATCTACTTTTATGCATATGTCCCCAATGAGGTCAAGATATAAGGAATTGGGGCTGGAACTATAGTTTTTGCAAGATATTCATCACCAACCTCAATAACCTCCTATGGCGGAAGAAAAGAAAGACAAATGAGCAGGAGATCTTATTAAACGGTTTCCTGAGGAAGCCTTCATGTGACAAAGGGATGCAATGATTGATTATTTTTTCCAGATCCTTTTATGGATGACGAAAATTATTGCATCTTTATTAAATGGTCACCTTGTAGGTGTTTCCCTATTCATTGTACAAGTTAGTTTTGATATTCCTATATTTGAAGGTCAGATGGATGTAGATGTTCTAGAAAAATGGTTAAATCTATTGGAAGTGTATTTTTGTGTGCACAATTTTTCTGATAGAGAAAATATGAACTTTTCACTCTTTAAAGTCATTACCCATGTCGATCATTGGCGGGAGACTTATCAAGGGTAAAAATCCACATGGGAATTTGTAGTGTTTTTATTCGCACTCACTTGGGGCTCTTTTAAGGATGTTATGAAGGAACAATATGGCCATTTTGGAAGATACAAACACTAGAACATGAGATGGACCATACTACGATAAGAGACATATGAAAGAGTGCTACTGTTCACAAATATATTCCATACCTGCCCAAAAATCTAAGTGTATGGGAATCTGAGTGATATTTGGTGCTAAAATATTGTTTTGGTTTGCACATATACAACAAGGAAAAAGTGAAGTTTTTGAGCATCTCTTTACTGGGAATATCATACGGATATGTTGTCTAAATTGTGTAGAAATTTAAATCGAAGAAGTGATAGTTTGGACTTCTGAATTCCTCATAGTAGAAGCAAGGAAAAGGAAACTCCAAACCATATAACAAAGGATAGAACTAGGATGGACCACCCAAAAAAAACCCATCTAATTCACAAAAAAAATAAGTGTAATGGGAAGATGAAGAAAGACATGAGAAGGTGGTGTGAATTCCATAAGAGCCCCTAGCTTACGTCAATGAATATAACTCAAAAGTAGTCATTGGTTGTTAAGCTAAAAGCTTGAGAGCGGAAAGCAAGTTTTGTCTCTCACTTAAATATAGAAAAGCCGAAGTGGATTGTTAATGTAGAATCTAGTGGCATCATTGCTACCACCAAGATCAAGCTAAGTGATCCTTAATAACCATAGGAAGGTGAGGCCATTTTTTACTCATAGATGTGGGTGAAGGGTGCTCCACTACACTTCATTATCAATAGCGGAAGTTAAAAGAACGTTTTCTTAGCAAATGCTATGAAGCAGTTGGACCTACTGACAATATGACACCCACATTCATACACCAGTAGGTAGCTCCACCAAGGGAGAAATCTTAGCATCAGCCCATAATGTATCCTTCCCTACAACATCAAGTCCTTCAAGGATGAGGTATTGTGTGATATTTTAGCACTTGAAGTTTCTAATGTTGTTTTAGGCCAACCATACTTGTGGTAACTTCATGTTTTATATGAGTCTAGACCTCACAATGTCATTATTACTTTCAACAAACAACTATATAGGATATAAAAGGTAGCTCTTCCTACCTCCATTTCTTTCATCTCTACTAAGTAATGCAAGACAAACATCTTCCCGACCAGGAGATTTATCTTTTTGTTGATTTGATCTCAAAGTGAGAAAAAGTTCACAACCACATTCATGACCTCCACATAGGGCCTCTCCATGTAACAAAATCAAGTGGAAAAGGTTGTGAAAGAGTACATGGACATCTTATTCTCAACCACTGGGGTATCTCTAGTTTGTCAGGTCAAACATTCAATTGATCTGAACCTCGATGCACCTTTACCCAATGGTTTAGTATATTGCTCCTATCTTTTTGAAAATAAGAAAATCAAGTGCCCATTCCAAGTGTTGCTCCAAAACGGGCACATCTTACTGAGCTTCTCACCCTGTAAAAGCCAAATTATGCAATCCTACCACTAATGGAGGCATTGCATTCATGGGAAGAAGATAGTCATCCACACTAATTACAAGCCTCTACAATTTATGCAGGCATAAGAAAAACTGCAAAATAATCTCCATTGGAAGTGCCCTAGACACTTGTAGTAGTTTCATCTCTACATCAAATATAAGAAAAGAGTCATAAATCACATCATTGACTACCTCATTCAACCTGTAATTACATCACTAGCCACAATGTTCCATTCATGTACACATGAAGCCTACCAGTGAGCCTAGCTCTATGAGAGTAATCCTAATTTCACTATCTAATATCAAATTTTGAGCACAACCATGACCATCAATGAATTGCATCTTCAATAAGGATTGTTATGCCATCTAAGCTATATCTATGCTCATTCACGGAAACATGCAAAGTTGATTTGGGAAGTCCACTATAATCATATGGTAGGTCACTTCGGTGAGGAAAACACTTGTCGTGCTATGAAACAATTTTTATTGTTTGAAACTTCAACAAGATGTCATCAAATATATTAGGTCCTACAATTCCTTTGTCATTGCCAAATCAATGCTTAGGAAGCAATGCATGTACACCCCTCTTCCTACTTGTCATAGTTCTTGGGAATCCATGTCAGACTATATGTCTATTATTCCTTCAACAAAGTAGGGAAATGACTATGTTTTCATGATTGTTGTTTGATTTTCTAAATGGTCATTTTGATATCCTAAAAAGGAATATCATAGTGAAGGCCACCAAGCTCTTCTTTGAATGAGTGTGGGTATATTTTTGGATACCATATACCATCATATTAGATTTAGATAGTAGGTTCGTAAACTCATTCTAGTCAAGCCTATGGTCATATTGGGCATCAACCTCACCAAAACTATTGCGTTTCACTCCCAAACTAATGGCCAAATCAAGGTCTTCAAGAGGATGATCATGCATATCTTATGCATTTAGCAGTTCAAAACATCCATGTACATGGGATGAAAGTCTCCCCTATATTCAACACAACTGCAATAGAGCCCTCCATAGTTTGAAAAAGCATAGCCCTTTTCTAGTGTGCTTGAGATTTCAACCATTAGGTCCAATTGATGTATCACTACCCCTTGTATCCACATAAGAAGAATCTTCCCATGCTCAATCTTAGGCTGACAAAGCCACCAAATTCATTTTGTGGATTCAACACATCTATCAATAGGACTATGATATTTTATAGAAAGCTACTACCAAGTAGAAGAATCACCATGATTAAAACCAGGTGCCACTAATTTTCAAGTGGGATACAAGGTTTGTTTACACCTACAAAAAGAATATCTTATAACACTCCATCGGAAACTTTGTAAAGTTCACGGTGGACCTTGCACCATCACCAAGGTTGTGGGTGACAACACTTCTCAACTGAATATTCCCACTTCCTTTGCTTACACCCAATGTTTAATGTCGACCTTTCCTGGCCATACTTTCCACCATTTTTGGACACAAAAGAGATAACAGAGCAGTTGAAATGCATAGAACTCAACCCCAACTACATGGAGAGATTACCATTGATCATATCATGGAGACATGGGTTAAGAGCACTCACCAATAGAGGATCCATATTTATCGGGTCATCAAGGTAGTGTAGGTCATGCACCAAGGCAAGTGGCTCACCTAGGGCCAAGTTTAGAAAACATTTCTCTACCTAATGGGGGCACTCAACATAATGGGGATCACTGCTACTTCAGGGGAAGACTAATTTGACTAGAAATTGGTGGCTTTCAACCTTTTCCATCATATCACCATGGTCAATAATCATTTTCTACTATTGATGATTTCTAATCTACGATTTTGATAAACCATAATATCCACCCATAATATAGTGCAATTAACTTTAAACATAGACAATACCGGTATTCTCCCATTGTTTTTTTAACCTAGGCTTTGAACATATAATAAAAGTTCGTAACTCTATGCGAAAAGGCATTATAACTAATAATATTGGCCTTCACTATTGTAAAAACATTGAAGCTTTCTTAATTATGTAACTCGACTATAGTTTTACCATTTAATAAAATAATTTAACTCTTTTCATATGTCTTTGCTCTATATTATTTTTTTGTTGTAATAATTCATTTCATTCCTCATAAATATGGATCATTGACTCGAATTTAATTTTATGCACATTTCCATTGAGGGAAGATGCATTTCGTTTGAAAGTTAATATTTTGACTAAAAATAAAATATTCAGTAAGATTTCTCTAAAAGATTTATATTTAAAAAACTTTTAAATAAGTAAGGATTGCTTATGGCTTTTTAGTAAGTAATGATTGTTTATGGATTTTGAATGTGTACTTGAGACATGTTTGTATGGGCTTTGTTTATCATTTATTTTAAAACGTGATGTTTTATTTATTCATTTTATGGACTTTGTTTATGATTTACTGTGATTTAATAAATAGGGGAATTTTTTCCATCCAAACTTAAGTATATTTGATTTTTTGATGAAATATATTTAGAAATTTATTGTATCAATGAATATGTATTAATATTAATGATTTTATGAATATATTGATTTGATTTTTTTAACATTATTATTCTCACAATATATTTAGCATATGAGTATTTTCACTTTTCCTTGTATCTACTATGGAATTAAAAGAAATAAAAAAAAAATTGATTTATAGATAAAAATTAATCATTTTGAAGTTAAAGGTTATTTTTGTATTTGAAATAATATTAAATTTAAAACTATTTCTGAAATTTAAATATTTATCTTTTTTACTAAAAAGATTATATGTATAAGAAATTTGAGGATACCATATATTTATAGACGAAATAAAATAGTTTTATAGATTAATAATTATACACAAATTTATTGGATTTAGTTATTTTATTTGGAGATGCAACAATTTTAAATCTTTAGTTTTTTTTAGAAAACGACACAACCTTTAGAATGGATTATGGAATTTTTAGTCACTTTAAAAGATCAAGATTTCAATAGTTTCATAACATGGTTATTTAAATATAAAATGTTTGGAAATTTGTGCCTTTGACTTCATTTTCAATTTTATTTTTTACTAAAAATGACAATACATATTGAATGAATTTTTGCACCATTGCATTACATGGTACCTATTGTATTTGAATAATACTTGTCCTTAATTACATGAGAGAGGAAGCCTTCTAATGCATATGGTATGTTTAACTCCTTTCTCAATTTTATTTTTGTAGGAAAGTGTCAATATCTATTAAATGAAATTTCTCAATTCTTGCCTTTACATTAGATGATACTTATTGTATTTAAGGTTTCTAATAATGTCCTCAGAGAAGAATTCCTTTAATTCCTATTGTAATGTTCAAATCCTTCTGTTGAGAACTCCTACCACAACTATGACACTTAAAACACATGTTTCCTCCATGATAATGAAAACCCTAACCATATATAGTTATTTTTATGCCTTTCATAACTAGGTTTTCATGAATGCAATTGCAGAATATTCGTTATGCTTACTTATCACAATTAAACATAAAAAATACAATATGCACAAAAAAAATATCAAATATTTTCCAATATTAAAGTATATTAACACACAACCGGCATTTACGAAAAGTAGTATTAAAAGTGCAACACATTATCTTACATAAGTAACTCTCATATAGAAGACACAAAATTAAAAAGACGAAGAAAAATAATAAGCATGACGGACATTATTACACACACCCCAAAACTAGGGTTTCATAATTCAAACAAATAAGTAATACAACATAGAGAATTGAATACTTATCTTGCTAAAAGGTTCGACTAGCTATGGGCCCTCCACATTCTTCCTTGCAATGGACCACGCAGTTCATGAATTTCAACCACAGGTCACCCCCAAGACATGGCTAAAACTCCATAGGCCACAATAAACCAAAAACAACTGTATATTCATGGCTAAGTTTCCAAACCAACAAGCATGTTTCTCTAGGGCTCTAGACATCCTCTAGGCTAACTACCAAGGTGTCGACCTAATATTCATGCTGCTCCAAAGCTCCATGCACCCTCCAAGCCATCAACCGCTAATGTTCCAACCCAATAATTGCATTTCTTAAGGGGTCCAAGTACCCTCTAAGCCATTAACTGCCAATGTACCAACCCAATATTCATGTTACTCTAGGTCTTAAGGTACCCTCCTAACCCTAAACTGAATTAGCTCACACCTTGTATCAAATCCCAAGCTACATCATATGTACATTAGTTACATCATATAACCAAAACTGACATATATGCCTAGGCATACTAGCTCCAAAATATATATAACATAAATACATATGTATGTAGGCCATCAAAAAATGAGCCTACCACATTAGCATAATATTAAGATACATATATTTACATCATAAACTAGTAAGGATATTACATTTTTCCCTCCCCCCCCACCACCCCCACCTCCAAGTTTTATGCACAATCCTTAGTACCACATAAATACATGCATATGTATTACATTAGTAAAATAAATGAGGTTACTCTACCTTATTACATATTCTTATTTCCATGTAGCCTCATTAGGACCGAGTAGGGTCCACTGTACCTTTACCATGCTGATGACTCTATTCTAAAGCACCATGACCATCCTATCCAAAATCTGCATAGGTTTTAACTAGAAATCACCATCCAAATGCACTTGGATCATATGCCAATCAATTATGTGATCAATTGCAAGAATATTCTTTTTAAGAAACGTTACATGGAATACATCATGAAGATGTATGGATGTCAACAAATCAAGTTTTTATGCAACTTAAACCATCCTCTTTCAGATCTCAAATGGTCTACAATGATGTGTTGCTAATTTGGCACACCTTCCCAGTTTTAATGATCCCTTCTCTGGTCTAACTTTTAAAAACACATTCATGATCATTTATTTTAAATTCTCTTTGAGCTCTATGAAAATACACATAACCTGTCTTCTTATCTTAGGTGGCCTTAATTTTTTCTTACAACTCGGTATTCTATTTCTTTGAGAAATTCTAGACCAACCATGACTCTATCTACTAGATTACTCCAACTTATAAGAGTATGACACCTCCTACCATGCAATGCTTAAAAAAATCATTTTTAATGAAGCTTTATGTCTATAACTATAAGAAAAATATACCAAATGTATGTGATGCTCCTATTTGGATGGTTTATTCATGACATATATTTGCAACATATCTTCAAATACCTTAATAATATTCTTGGTTTTTCCATTAGACTCAGGGTGATGGGAATTACTAAAATTCAAATTAGTACCCAATCCTTTAAATAATCCTATTCAAATATTAGATGTGAACTTCATATATCTATCTAAAATAATTTCCCTAGGCACAACATCTAGTCTGGCTATCTCTCTCATAAAAATATCAACTATACTAGCTACTTTATGTGTCATTTTTAGTTGAATGAAATGGGAATCCTTGGTAATCTTATCAATTACTACCATATTCGCACCATGCCCTTTAGTTTTCCTGGGACATTTAGTAATAAAATCCATTGACACCATATCCCACTTCCACTCAAGAATGGGTATGGGTTGGAACAAGTCTATTAAGTGCTTGTGCTCAACCTTAATTCGTTGACATGTCAAATAATTAGTTATTTAATTTGTCATGTCCTTCTTTAATGTAGGACAAAAATAATGCTTCTTGATCATTGTAATATTCTTTTGTTATCTTGGGTTTCTAGCATAAGGAATCCTATGCATCTCCTCTAGAATCAATGCTTTCACCTCTTGCACATTTGGCACATTTATATGGCCTTTATACATAATAATTTCATCTTCTCCAAGATCAAAATATAAATATCTTGGACACATTTCGTATTGATGTAAACTATTTTTTATGGTAAAATATTACTCATCCAAATTTACATCTTTTTAAAATTTGGATATTATATCTTCCTTTCATATATTTATGGTTGAAGTATACATCAAATGAACTCTTCTACTAAGAGCATTTATTGTTCTATTCTCTCTTTTGCTAATGTACTTAATCTCTAAATCATATCCACTAATAGTTCAAGCCATCTAATTTGTCCGACATTCAAATTTGGCTACTCAAACAAATGCCTCAAACCATAGTCATATGTCTACAATTCAAATATCCATCCCATATGTAATGCCTCCACATGTTAAGGGAAAAAATGATATCTGCCAATTCCAAGTCATGTGCACCATGATTCCTTTCATGGTCCTTTAACTTCCTAGTGTCATAACATACCACATGACTATTTTTCATCAACACTCCTCCCAAATCTTCTCGACATGCATCAATGCACCATCATAGTTTCGTAATCCCCTTAACGCATTCAAAAATATCTATTACACGTATATTTATTCCTTAATTTACAATTAACGATATCTTGACCTCAAGTCAATCTTAGAAAACACCTTTGATCCTTGAAGTCGATCGAATATATCGTCTATCCTTGGAAATGGATATTTATTCTTTAATAATGACGTTTTCAATCACTGAAAATCCATACATAAGCACAGGTTTCAATCCTTTTTCTTAATTAGGACTAGATAACCCCATGGTGATGCATTGAGTTGTATGTAACCCTTGTTCATTAACTCCTCCTACTACATCTACAGTCCCCTGAGCTCTAGAGTGAACACCCTGTAAGATGCTTTGGAAACCGAAGAAGCTCTAGGCACAAAATGAATTGAGAAATCTATATCCCTCCCTACAGGTAATCTTGGGATTTTAATAAATGAATTATCATATTCTTTTAGTACAATATAATCCTCGAATGTAGCCTACTAATCGCTATTAGGTTTCTCTAGATGAACTTCTAGAACTTGCTAACCTTAACTAAAATTCTTTCTTAACTACAGATCTAACATCTCTTTGTTAGATACTAGTTTAGTGACTCCCTGAACCTACCTCAATCAACCTTCATCATCAACATAAGTAAAATATCTATTATAGCACCCAAAAATGGTGAGATAATCTTCTATCCAATCCTTACTTATCAGGAAATCATATGACTCCAAAGAAATTACATTAAGCTCAACCATAGTACTTAGTTTGTTCAAATTAATTGGACATTTTTTAGCCAATTTTGTAATCCTTCTCTTTACTCCAATAGCTAATTGAACCAACCATGCCTTTGAGTGCTTGGTCTTCACCAATTAATGTTAAAATAAGTACTTCAACTAGAGATATTCCTTAAAACTTTTCCATGCCAGCCTCTTCTCATCCAAATGCTTCACTTCATTTAGTTTTTCCCACTAGAGTTGAGGTTTCTCTTTAAGATGGTATATAGCAATTTGAGCTTCCATATTTGAAAGAAAAATAGACAACTAAAAATATCTCTGCATCTATAATAATTGGGCCTTGAATTATTTTCCCTTTTTGTATTCTCCATTGAAAGGGGGAGGATTAATCTTTTTCAAGTCTGCTTGTAGAATGTTTGTATAAGACTTCTTTTCCCAAGATTTTCTCTCTAGTGTCACACTAGTGTTCTTGTCATTATTTGAAGTGGTGTAACCTTTCTTGTATGACCTCCTTTATGCATATAAATATTGTTTTTCATTTCATATTATTAGTTTCTTGGGCTTGTCTAGACTCATATTGCTGTTCCAAATCCTGTTAAATTCTATTTAGAATTTGTGGGAATTGGGAATATAGTTCTTGTTGCTTCTTAGCTAGCCTGACATTATCAACTTGAACATTGAGAACCTCGATCTTGATGTTTCTCATAGTATCCTCCAAGTATTTATTTTATGGTCTATTCATTTCATGACCAATTGATTATCATTTCCTACACTGACATCTACGGCTCTAACCTTCTCTTTTAGACTGATAATTTAGGACATATCTCATGTTTCTTCCATTCCCATTATTATTGTTGCCTTTCAGAATTGTGCACTTATTTAAGGGAATTATTTGAAATTGTTGTGCTAATCAAACTTATATAACCACTAGTGTATGCTACTCTCTCATAGTTTTTCATATAATGTTTAGTCTCTTTTACATTCTAGGGTTTGATAGCCTTAGGCCTCAAGTCACACCACTAAATTTGAACACAAACAAAACATTTATAAATACACATTCGGTAAGGGTATTTATAAAAGGAAAGTATAATTATATAAACATTTCATATGGATGTTATATTTTAAAACAAATACATATGAATATTTCATGTAAAACATTATATCAAGGAAATTTTATACATATAAAGCACTAAAATTAATATAGTGTATTTGGTATTTGATTTGCAAATATGCACACGACATTCATTGGATATGCTTGTCTGGGTTTGTTTGTGTGTGCGTGTGTGTAATAACCCAAATAGTATTGACACACCGAAATGGTGTCTCATGCCCAAAATTTATTTTTCTAGTTAGTTTGGAAAAATTCTCCTCAAAATTTTCTCTCTATTCACAATAATTTCACCTTCTAAATCATAAATTCTCTTTTCTATTAATTTCAACCATTTCCCCCACTTTAGCTTTCATCAAATAGTTGGTGGACAACATCTGTTGTGACTCTCATCAAAAAATTAGTAAACAACCTACACCTTCTCATTTAACATTTAATTGTGGCGCAATGAAGCCCAAAGTAAACTAGGATATGATACCATTTTGTAGCATTCCGAACCTCCTACCGGGCAACACTACCACAACCATGACACTAAAAACATATGTTTTCTTCATGAGAATGAGAACCCTAACCATATATAGTTGTTTTAACACTTGAAATAACTTGGTTTTCATGAATGCAATTGCAAAATTCTCATTATGCTTAGCATGTTTATACATCATAAATACAATAAAAACAACTCAAAATATTAATTATTTAAAGTGTATTAAACATATGGGTGAATTAATGATGGTGGGTTACACTTTCTGGAAAGCACATGGGTGTGGAGGGGTGAAGAATTAGCTCGATCGTGCAATATTTTAGCCTTCGATTGAGCTAATTGAGGGCTTAAGAAATAAATCCAATGTTGAACTCCTATTACAATTACATAGGACCTCGATCGAGCTATTTTTTTTAATTCCCACCCAAAACACAACGGGAAGTTTATAGTTGGAAGGGCTCGATCGAGCCGTTGTTTAACCATGTCCAGAGCTTGATCAAGGGTTTGTTAAACCCTGGATCAATCTATTTCAAATTTTAATTTAAGCAGTCGATCGAGCTTTTTAAGTGCTCGATCGAGATGTTGAGGGCCTAAAATTAGAGTTTTAGCTCCCCTTCTGCAACTTTCTCTACAATGCCATTTTGTAGTCTCGCGAACATAAGACAATACTTATCCTTAAATGGCAAATTTGATCATATTGGGTTCATGAAGGAATCCTTTATCCAACAACATATGATTTGGACATTTTCGAATTCATATGATATTTTTCATCTAATTTCTTTTAGATGTTACACTTCGATTTTTGTTTGGACAATTTCAAAGGGGCTAAATTAAAACTAAATAGCATAAAATAAACAAAAAATTCAAGAAAGACCATCATCTTCATTTACGAGTTATCTTAAAAAGGGTACTCTTGGTTTTTGCATTTATTTAAATAGTAGAAAAAAATTCTTATGTGAACCCATGTATATGAAAAATGAAATTCAAGTATTATTTTTCCAACTTAAAAAATTAATAAAAAATATAATTTTCATTAAGAAATAAAGTTTTAATATACACAACTTATTTCTCTCTATGTAGATCATGCTCATACATACATACATACATACATACATACATACATACATACATACATCATACATACTACATTATATATATTATATATATATATATATATATATAATATATATATTAAAAATTACACATTTTATATTAAGTTATTGTATGTGAACACACATACTTATGAAGATGTGCACAAATTTACGAGGACAAGTATTTCATTTAATAGAAAATTGAAAGATTATATGGCACTAACATTTTTTTGCAAAAAGTGTCATTAGGACAACAAAATAATTCTAGACAAATTTTCTTTTTACTTTGAGTCAAAATTCACAATGCTTATATGAATTTTGAGGGCTTCAATTCGATAAAAGAGTAAACTTTTAAAATTTCATCGCCACATTTGGCACAAAGTGTAACCCATGTTCATCCATTCACCCATATCCATAAATATGGTTTATGGAAAGTAATATTAAAAGTGCAAAGCACTCTCTAGACCATCAAAAGTTAATGTGCCAACCCAGCAGTCATGCTCCTCTAAGGCTCCGAGCACAACTCCTAACAAGTATTGAAGCCCAAGCTTCACACTTATGAGCTGGTTTCTTAGGACTGAAGTCCACTAATCTAAATCATAATCATCATCCTCATCATATTGGTGATAACCATAGTGTCTCCAGGCTAGTGTGTGTGTGTGTGTGTGTGTGTGTGTGTGTTTATACAAAATTTCCATAACTACATGTCCTCTCCACCATGTGGCACACCAAAGCCACATTATGTTATGAAACCATCTTAAACAAAGATAGAAAAGATAGATCAATGCCTTAGAATTCAGCCTCTTCGAGGGGGAAACCTCCTTTACATTACATAAATTAAAAATTATTGTATGATTCAAATGACAAAACCTCCTTTATATACATAGGAGTCTAAGGAGTCACAATATAACCCAGCCGACCTAACAATAATAATCTAAAGCCACAAAAATAACAATAGAGGGATTCTATGGGGAACAGTAATAAAAATATGGGGACAATAGGGGCACAACAATATTAATAAGGGATACAACTACAATAGTAATGGGGTAATCACTAGTATTATAGGGTTCTATCATTCAGTAATTGTAGATATGTACACAGGTGTTCTTCAAAGAGGTCGTGTACATCTACAAATCTAATTCAAGGTGGTTGCATATACAGTATGAAAAATTTCAAAATCTATATGTAAATGTCAAGTATTAAAAGCACGTATATACATGGGTGTTCTTTATAAGATTTGTGTACAGTTGATAGGTTTTTGAAGCATGAACTGTTAATGATGGTTAATCAATTTAGTTATGTATGTTGTTGTTTGAAAATGATGTCTCTCTCATAATGATCTGTGTTTGATAGTACTAGTTGGGTTCAATTGAATGTGAAATTAAATCTTAGCTAAGTGATGATGTTTTTGTATAATGATTTGTGATTTGTGATGGGTTTAGTATGTAATACAATGATTGTTTCAATGTGAGAATGATTCATATTCACGTATCATTATTTATATCTATACACGGGTATTGTTCAGGATAAGTGCATACATATGCATTTACGATTAAGAACAATAGCATATACAATATAATATATTCTTGATTAGGGTTTTCAGTGGAAACAATTGATTTTTGTGGTGAGTAATATAATAATGTTTGGCTTGGTATATTGATGAGTGGATATGCATTGGCATGATTTGTTCTGATCTAGTTTGATCTAGTTGAATTGGTTACATCAGTTGATTTGATGATTCAAGTGGTTCAATATTTGGATAATTGATTTCATAATAGTTGAAAGTGGGTCAAGTTTGAAACATTATGAAAAGTGATCCATAAATATTTGAGAATAGCATTCTTTAGAAAGGGGATTGTAACTCACTTCCAGTAGGAGCTGGAAAACGAGAGAAGTTTGTAGCCTTCTGCGGTTAGGAGCCTGTGTACTAGTTAAATTCTGCACTAGTACAATATTGTAAGAAGATCAATTTTAATAAAAGAATATAGAAACTGTTAGCACTCCTCAGTGTCCCAAGGCTAAGAAAGGAAGCCAAGGAGGTAACCAAAAACCAATCTTTAGACTTGGTAGCAAGCCCTACCAAACCATGAATTAATTCATCAAGAGGAACAAACACTTACATGAAGATCTCATCAAAACAAAGCATATAACTTATGCATTATGTTTAAAACTCATGAGATGGTCACAAGAAAGCATAGAGATGGTAAGAAAAAGAAACATCAGAGAAAACATTGTCACAAAAACATACCACAAGAATCCCAATGTACTAACTACAACTGCCTGTTATATTACTGCAAAATGTACACTAGCTCCAAGCTATGATTCACAAACATCCAACCCACAATACTTCAAAATCTGAATTATTTATACAATTATTTACAAAATAAATATCTTGAAACAAAATTCAAGATTTGCTACAAAAATTATAAAAATAGATCAATAATGTTAATAATATTAGTCGCTTGACTTATGGTGTTGTTTTGGGCATTCTGGTAGTAACTGAGGCCTTGAATAGACATTGTTGTTAGTCCTGCTCGCTGATCAAATGCGATGTTGTCCCTGTTTTTTTGCATTTTGTTTAAGAAGAGGTGAAATGGGAATGCATCGAAAATATCCTTGTTGTCCTCTACGAGGAGGTAGATTGGATGATTTGGTTCTCTATGAATGGAGGCCATGATCATTCAATTTGGAAAATATGGGGAATTATGTAAAAAACAGTGAGAAATCACGACCAGAAGCATAAAGAATGAACTAATTTTGACCATCCGGGGAAGGGTAATGGGAGGATTATTAATTGTTGGTCTGGGCCACCGTATTATCACAATCACAATAGGGAGAGGGACCTTTACCATGTTCCATAGTGCTTTTCCGACGAGTTGGACCCGAAACTTTATCAAACACAACTTATAAAATATCGCATCGACTGACTTTATCGCAATTAGCAAGGAGGAATTTATCATAATCGCATCGGGAGAGGACTGTGGATTATATGGGGCATTGAACGAGGTGGACACAACATTTTATAGACTTTGTTTTTATTCACTTCGTGTCTAGGAGAGGGTCCCGGTCGCAATCATAATATGAAGAGGCTCAACGGAGTTCACTTGACACATGGGAAATGTGATTGTGATCACAATAGGCGAAGGGACCAGTGCTAATGGGGGGAATGGAGGTAGGAGTTATGATATGCGATATCACAATTGCAAAAGGGAAGGGGAGACAACGTGATTCTTGTATAACTTTGTGAATTTTGATTGTGCAATCGCAATGCAAAGGGGCAATATGGTGGGGAAAAGGGTTGATTCTTATTTCGATTTATGATAACACATGGCCTGTGGGTCCCGGTCCCATGGGAAATAATGGAGGTTTTGATTCTTGGGACTTTATATATATGTGATGTGATATATTAAAAAGGGACTTCGACAATGGATTTTGATATATATAAAACAAACGAAAACACAGCTAGAGTTGGACTATTACCAAAGAATGGTAATGGGGCTAGTGGGATATGCAAAGGAATTTTGGGATAAGGCTAGAGTTAAAAATGACTTTTTTTCAAGGGAAAAATGGGTTTTGGCTAGGATTTAAGGATTTTCCAAAGGAAAAAGGGATTTTTGATGCAATGAGAGGATTTATGAGGGAGGGTTGAGGGAGGTATATGAAATATGAATGAGGATGTTGAAACAAGTTGAAATCTCTTTGAGCATTGCTTTCCCTAATTACTACACCCAAGATGATGACCTAGGTGATGTCACGACTCTTTTGACCATTTTGATGACTTGACCTTAATAATGACACCTAATGGATCTATGAACTGATGATTTGGACTTTGAACCTTGCAATATGACTTACTATGAGATGATGATTGAGATGGTGATCAAGACATTTTATTGATGACTTATCACAAGGAGTGATGGCATGACCAAGATGGAATTTTGACCATAAAATGAAGGGAGTAGTAACATACCTAAACATACTAGCCAATGACCAAACTTTTATTTGAAAACTTATTGCAACTATAAAAATTTGACTTGGGGCCTTAACAAAATTTTTTGAAAGAGTACATTTGATCACCGGTGACTGGTAGGACTGACAAATAATAACATTGGCTCCAGCTGGGGATGGAAACTCCTTTAGGAGGTGTCAAGAACACTGTAGACCAAGTAGCCTCATCCATTAGGAGATGGAGTCAAAAAATTAAAAAACCTCAAAACATGACACTAAAACGACTAGATGACAAAACATAGCAAAAACTAAAACTGACTTAACTTAACTCAAAAACTGACATTACTTACACATGGTAGCAGACCATCGGGATCTTAGGGCCTTCACCTCGAGCTTCAAGTCCTGATGATAACCACCACCTGCTAAAGATATATATACAATCATGTGAAATAATCCCTCCAATGCAACCGATCCAACAAATGGCTACTTACTTGAATCCTTCTCACACTTTCCTTGAGCAAGAAGAAAAAACAAAAGATAGGAAACTCAAAGTGTCGACTGAATATGTGCTCATGATCCATAAATACGAGAAAACTCATCTTCCCTGATGGCTGCAAAAAATTGGCAAAAGGGTCTTCAATAAGCTTCTCTTCTTCAGCAGACTCTTCATATTTTGAACCTAGAGGAAGATTTTCATTGGCAAGAGGCTCTAAAACAACCTCTTCTTTATTGATGCTCTCTTCTTCATACTCTGATTTTAATGTTTGATTACTATTTTCTGCCATAACTACACCATCTGAAACCTCCGCACATGTCAATTCAAAATTATGATTTGCACGAATCTTCCCTTGAAATAGTGCTTTAGAAAATGGATGAGATGGGGAGACATATGAGTGGTGAATGTCTGGAGATTATTTTTCATGCATTTCATTAGAAACCTCATCTTGGTCTTCACAAACATGATCTTGAAATAAAAACCCAGAAAAAGAACATTCTAAAAAAACAATTGAATGAATGTCTTCATACCTCTCATCTAAGAGACAAGGTTTTGGGTGCTCATGGAAAACTTTAAATGCAACAACCACTTCAAGTATATTTGATTCCTCATATGCTTCAACGGGAAGAATATCAATTTGACTGTCACAAGAATCAAGGAAAACAAATATGTGTTCATTATTTCCTTGCAAAAGTAGATGATCATTACCATAAGATGGTTCATTACTTAGGTTTCATGTGCATGCAATTTCAGAATTCTCACTTGGGCCAATTTCTTCCTGACTGTTAGGATGAAAATATGTTTCATCTTCAAGCAAAGAAGGAGTTGATGTGTGGTGTGACTGATACTTTGTATAAACTCATCTAATCTCTTTTATTTTCTGTTGGGAAGAAAATTCATAAAGGGCCTCTATGATCTCATAATCTATACAATCTTCATCACCAAAAGCCTCTTCAAGGTATTGTATGAAATCTTCATAGGATTCACAACAATCGTCGAATAATAAAAATGAATCATGATATTTTCCATAAAACTCAAAGAATGTTGTGTGGAAATATTTATGAGAGAATAAACTATCTGGATTTAACCCTTCATACCATAATCTTGCTTTCCCTTCCAGGGTAGCCATAAATATTTTCATCAAACAATCCTCATGAAAACTAATCCCAAGCTTATGTTCCAATGAAATTTTATTATATGCATAATAGTCTCATCCTCATTTCCATCTATGAATTTGGGTAGATTAGTTTACCAATATATGCAAGGAATTCAATTTGGAAAACCATGAATGTGAGCATGATTCATAGGAGCATTCCTTCTAGCAATTGAATCAATATTGAGAAAGATAGATGAAATAAATAATTCTTTAGGCTATTGATACTTCTACTAGTGGAATCACCAATAAAAAGTTGATTTCCGGATCTTGATGCCAGTGGAGTCTTTGAATAAGGTTGGAGTTGCCAGGTGAATGATTTCAACCTTCTTGTGTCTGACCACTATCCACCATCAACAAATCAGGTCTAAAATTTGATGCTTTTTCTGGGGAATATTTGACACTTCGTCCCCAATATGGTCGCCAAAAATGTCAGCACTCCTCAATGTCCCAAGGCTGATAAAGGAAACCAAGGAGGTAACCAAAAACCAATCTTTAGACTTGGTAGTTATCCCTACCAAATCATAGAGGGCTCTCTCAAGGATCTCACAACCAATGAAGTGACTGGAGAGGGAATTTAGATGTTAGGCTAGATATTAAGCTCAATGGTGTTCAATTTTATGGTTTGTTGGATGAGGCTCATAGATCTAGGACTAGGCTAAGGTTTCTAATGACTAATTGCAAAGATATAATGGGGCAAGACAGGCATGATCAGTGATAGAAATAGGTTTTCAGAGTGGTGCAGAGATGAAAAGGTAAAGGGTGAGAATGAGCATGTAACCATAAATTCATTCATCAAGAAGAAAGAACACTTGCATGAAGATCTCATCAAAACAGAGCATATAACTTATGAATTTTGTTTAAAACTCATGAGATTATCACAAGAAAGCATAGAGATGGTAAGAAAAGGAAACATCAGAGAAAACACTATCACATAAACATACCACAAGAATCCCAATATAATAATTGCAACTTCTTGTTATATTACTACAAAATGTACACTAGCTCCAAGCTACGATTCACAAACATACAACCCACAATACTTCAAAATCTGAAGTATTTATATAATTATTTACCAAATAAATATCTTGAAACTGAATTCAAGATTTGTTAAAAATTTATAAAAATAGATCAATATTGCTAATAATATGAGTCAACTGAGTTTTGTTGTTGTTTTGGGCATTCTAGTAGTAACTGAGGCCTTGAATAGACATTGTTGTTAGTCATGCTAGCTGACCAACTCTATTGTTGTCCTTGTTTTTCTGCATTCTATTTGAACATAGGTAAATGGAAATGTGTAAAAAAATATCCTTGTTTTCCTTTGAGTGGAGGTGGAATGGATGATTTGGTGCTTTGTGAATGGAGGTCAGAATCATTCAGTTGGGAAAATATGGTAAACTATATGGAAAACAAAGAGAAATCATGATCGGGATCATAAAGAATAAACTATTTTTTACCATCTGGGGAAGGGTAACAGGATGATTATTAACTGTTTATACGGGCCATCATATTATCGCAATAACAACAAGGAGAGGGACCTTTACCACGTTCCATAATGTTTTCCCAACGAGATGGACCCGAAACTTTATCAAGCACAACTTATAAAATATCACATCCATTGATTTTATCACAATCGATGGAGAGGACTTTATCGTAACTGCGTCAAGAGGGGGCTATGGATTATATGGGGTATTGAATAGATCAGATGTGACATTTTATAGACTAATTTTTTATCCATTTTGCCTCTGGGAGTGGGTCCTGGCCGCAATCGTAATACGAAGAGGCTCAGTGGAGTTCACTTGACACATGGGAAATGTGATTGTGATTGCAATAGGTGGAGGGATTGGAGGTAATGGGGGGAAATGATAGTAGGTGGTTTTCTCCCACGTTGGGTTTCCACCAAAAATATGGTGTTCATGTGTGTTCATGTGTTTCTTATGTGTTGATGATCTATCTACTCTTTACTGCTCATAGTTTCTGCTTAATACTTGTTTAATGAAGTAATGATGTAATGTTTAAAGTTTAACAGATGATGAATCATATGTAAAGCTAGTTGACAAGATATACACAATTTGTTTTCATCATAGTCGCGTACATACACAATTTCACTGAATAATAGTTACGTATGGAAATTGGAATAAGAAAAGTAAAGTTGAAGTAAGTTTTAAAATATTGATTCACCCCCTAGTATTTTTCCTAACAATTGGTTTCAAAGCAGGTCCTTCATAAGAATATTGATCGCTTGAATTAATATTCATCAAGATGAGCAATCAAGAGGGAGTAGCATCTATCATACCTCCATTTCTTAATGGATCCAACTTGGTTTTCTAGAAAGTTGGAAAAAGAGCTTATCTGCAGTCACTTGGAGGTGATGTTTGGGGAATCGTTGATGGAGGTTATCAGTATCCATCCTCCATTCCCATAGATGAAGCAAAAAAATAAAATATGATACCAATGCAAAGCTTTTCAACACTCTATTGGGAAGCTTGGAAAAACAGAATTTGTAAATGTCATGAAGTTGAATACCGAAAAGAATATATGGGACAAGATCATACAAAGTTATGAAAGTGACACTAAGGTAAAGAGTGCTAAACTTCAAACATTTAGAATTCAATATGAAACCCTCAGAATGCAGAGTGATGAAAGTATTGTAAGTTTATTTCTTAGGATGGATGAGATCATTTATTCAATGAGAAAAATAGGAGATGAAGTAAAAGAATCAGTGCTTGTGGAGAAAATCCTAAGATATCTAACTCCAAAATTTGATTCAAAAGTCTCTGTCATTGAAGAAATGTAGGATTTAAAGAATCTTACTATTGAACAACTTCATCGGATCTTCACAGCCTATGAAATGAGAAAACGGGGTTCATCGGGCATCAAAGAGGCAACATTCCAAGCAACTTATAAAGGAAAGGAAAATGAGGATCTCAAGGAATCAGGATATGTATTTGATAAAGAATAGGTGAACTTCGTAAAGAAACTCCTAGTAGGAACTAGCAGATTTAGAGGTAAGCTTCCCTTCAAATTTTTTTCTTGTGGAAGAGTTGGTCATTATGCTGCTAAATTCCCTTATAAATAAAACCATGAGAAAGGGAAGAATTCTACAAAAATGAATGTTAAAGGAAGATTTGAAAACAAGACACGTTTCTATACACAAGAAGATAGTGATGGTCCTTTAAATGATAAAGAAAGTGAGTCTGATCAAGAATGTCAATTACTTATGGCATTTACAGATAAATGTATTAATGAGTCTGATGATATCTTTATGAATCCCCTATAAGAAAAACATAATCTCATTGAAGAAATATCTCAGCTTAAAATTTTTCTAGAAGAAGGTAAATTATCATAAGAAACACTGAAGAAACAAATCCTAGAAAGGGAGAGGCATAATGAGAATTTAGAACTAGAAATAGTAAGTCTAAGAAAGGAAATTGAGAAAAAAAAGGTCTAAACATTAGATTTTCTAAAGGATCTGAGACCCTAGAAGAAATCATCAAAGGACAATGTTCTCCTATAATAAAACAGGTCTTGGATATAATGGGGAATCATCAAAGACTGTAAAATCTTCTGAAACAGGTATAGGAAGCTATCACAATGTAGTAAAGGGAAGCAGTCAACAAAATTCCAACTCTCAGCAAAGGAATAAGGGATCAAATGTCTCTCAGGTAAATCATCCTTACAACAATCAAAAGAAAAACTACACAAAAAGGTACTATACTCCCAAGAACTTCTACTTCAATGGTCAACACTTCACTTGTCACAATTTTGGTCATAAGGTTGCTCAGTGTATCGCTTATAAAACTACCATGACTAGAGAAGTAAGAAAATAAAAGAATGAGATTGGGTTAAATAAATACTCATACAATACCTTCTCACCTCTTCAAGATGAAATTTTATAATAACTTTTGGCATAGAGAGACTAAATGCAGAAGCAAAATGAGACTAACTCTTTAGAATGAACAAAAGGCAACAACATCCAAGGTATGGAAAAATAAAATCGTAGAATCTAAAAGTTGTGGTTTAACTTTGTGGCACATTGATAGTAGGTGCTCAAAACATATGACAGGTGATAAAGATAATTTTATGTCCTTTAATGAAATAAAGAAAGAAAATAATGTAACCTTTGGAAATGATTCATATGCTACCATAAAAGGAAAAGGAATTGTTTTGCTAAAGGATAAGGTTAAAATTGGAAATGTTTTGTTTGTTGATGGATTAAAACATAACTTTTAGAGTGTTAGTCAAATGTGTGACCAAGGTGATGATGTTGTTTTCAGATCAAATAATTTTGTATTATGAAATCTTGATACGGGCAAGACCATAATAAAGGGAACAAGAACTCTAGGTAATGTCTATGTCTCGGAAGGTGGTCTACAACATTGTTACTTGAGAAAATCGGACAAAAGTCGACTTTGGCACAAAATATTGGGACATATAAGCTTCACTCAATTACGCAATCAAGCAGAATGGGAGCAATCCATGACTTTCGTAACATCTCTCTACCAGAAAGTACCATATGCAAATCATGTCAATTTGATAAGCAAACTAGGCTGTAGTTTAATGCCAAAGAAGGTACTTCAAGGAAGACACTTGAACTTATTCATATTGATTTGTGTGGTCCTATGAGAAATAATTATCCTCGAGGTGAACACCACTTCATATCATTCATTGATGATTTTACTATAATGTGTTGGATTGGCTTATTGAAACATAAAGATGAATCATTTGATAAAGTTAAAGTCTTCAAATCTATAGTAGAGAATGAGTTATATTTTAAAATTAAATGTCTTATATCTGATAGAGGAGGAGAGTTTATATCAGATGACTTTTTCAACTTTTATGAGCATAATGGAATCAAGAGGAAATTTTCTATATCCAAAACTAAACAAAACGGAGTGGTAGAAAGAATGAATAGAACAATCCAACAAATGGCACATGCCATGCCTGATGAGTTTGAAGCACCTCATACCTTCTAAGGGGAAGCATCACATACAGACGTGAATATCCTCAATAAAGCTAATATTCGGGTAAATAGTTAGAAAACCCCTCATGAATTATGGTTTGGTAAGCCTCCAACTGTCAAATATTTTAAAGTTTTTGGAAGCAAACGTTACATAAAGAATAATGATGATAATCTTGGAAAGTTTGAATCTAGAGCAGATGAAGGAATATTCCTTGGATACTCCTCTAGAAGCAAAGGATATAAATTCTACAATAAATGACTTCAAAATATTGTTGAATGCACTGATGTTGTGATTGATGAAGCCTCCATAGGTATTAAAAATGAAGCACCAACAAATGACGAACTTGTTCCTACAACAAATCAAAATATTATAGAATAGGAAATTAGTGATGCATCAGAAGAAGGAATTGATAGTCATAAGCATCAAAAAAGACTCCTTCAAGGTATGTTAAGAAAAATCATCCATAATCTCAAATTCTAGGTGAAAAGGAAGTTGGAGTACAAACTAGAAGAACACTTGTTGGAACTTCCAGTTATCTAGCCTTACTATCCACAATTAAACCGCAAAATGTAAATCAAGCAAGCAAATATGAATATTGGGTTAAGTCAATGGATGAAGAACTTGACCAAATAGAAAAGAATCATACATGGCGATTAATATCAGGAACTCATGATCAAAAAATTATTGGGATAAAATGGGTATTCAAAAACAAACTAAATGAAAATGGAGAGGTAATTAGAAACAAAGAAATACTTGTAAACAAAGGCTATGCTCAACAAGAAGGAACAAACTTTGAAGAAACAATTTCACTTGTAGTCATACTTGAAGCCATAAGAATTTTCTTTGCATTTTCAATCTTTCATAACTTTAAAGTATAGCAAATGGATGTTAAATATTCATCTCTAAATGGGGACCTAGAAGAAGAATATTATATTGAACAACCTGAAGTGTTCATTCTATGCAATGATAAAAATCTTGTTTTCAAACTTAAGAAGGAACTATATGGGCTAAAACAACCTCCACGTGCATGGTATTATCATCTTGACATGTATCTTCAACAACAAGGCTTCACAAAGGGATCTGCAGATAACAATATTTATATAAAGATGGATAAAGAAAAACTTTTGATAGTTGTTGTTTATGTAGATGACAACAAATAAAGCAATGAAGAATCTATGAGTCAATGATTTGCTTCAATTATGCAGAAAGAATTTGAAATGTCATTACTTGGTGAACTAACATAATTTCTTCGTCTCCAAATTCAGCAAGAAAAGAATGGTATATTTCTCTCACAAGCCAAGTACCTCAAGCAGATTTTGAAGAAATATGGAATGGGAAACTGTAAGACTGTATGAACACCAGTTGTAACAGGATGTAATCTTAGTTCACATGATGATTCTCCCTCAGTGAACCAACCAGAATATAGATCTATGATCGGGAGCTTTCTCTACCTTACAGGCACAAGGTCGGATATTATGCATGCATTTGGGATTGTTGGATGATTTAAAGCAAATCCTAAATAAACTTATCAATCATCTCCATGAAGTCAAGAGAATATTCAAATATTTACAAGGAACTCAAGGTTTCAGTCTATGGTATCCCAAAGATGCATATTTTGCACTCCATGCTTACACAGACGCAAATTGGGTAGGTAATATTGATGATCGAAAAAAGTACTAGTGGAGGAGAATTGTATTTGGGAGCTCTCTTGGTATCATGGTTCAACAAGAAACAAAGCTCAATTGCTTTATCTACTACTAAGGTAGAATATGGTGTTGTTGCATCTTGGTGTACTCAACTTCTATGGATGATGCAAAAAGTGCAAGATATTCAAATCAATTTTCCCCAACCTATACCTCCTTTGTGTGATAATACTAGTGCAATAAGTATTTTTAGAAATATTTTCATGTGCTAAAAAATGAAGCATATTCCAATCAAATATCACTTTCTGAAAGAACAAGTGCTTGAACAAAAGGTTAAATTGGAATATGTTCCCTCAAAAGAACAAGTGATGGATATATTTACAAATCCAATTCCACATGATTCCTTTGAATATCTCAGGTAGAAACTAGGGGTGGTCTCTACACCATCACTTTGTTAATATTTCTGAAAGATATTTCATGTTCAGGGGGAGCTGAGACTAAAATTACTACATCTTACTTTCTGTACGTGGATAACATGAAGGACAGTCTTGTGTATACACAATTTTGGTTCTACACAGTAGCGTATTTTTCTTCATGAAGAAGAAAATATGGGACTGACTCAAGGAGAGGTTTTGGTATATTTCAGTCAGTGTTTCTTTTGCCTTATGCTTCTGATGTTGACTAATTATAGTTTGTTTTTTCTCAAATGAAAATTAGAAGTGATATTGGCTTATGATAGTTGTTACATTATGACATGACTGCTTTGATGGCTTTAATGATTGATGAAATTTCTTTGATGACTTTACAAGTGAATGAGTTGGATATAATCAGCCTTGACAATAAATAGATGACACAGGTTCAGGGGGAGCATTTGTTATATTTCTAATAGGGTATTGTTGGCATTATTATTTCTTGACCATTCCTTGTTGCATAATTATTTTCATATTCCTATTGTCATATGCTCATGGTACAAATTGTTATACGGTGAGTGATGGTTGTTGATGATTATCATGGTCTTGCTACCTCGCTATTGAGGTCTTTGGTTTTGGTTATAAATGTCAAATTTGTCTCTTAATGTAAAGGTCATGTAAATACCCATGATGTAAAATTGTAATATTCAGTCATGTTTGGAATATTGGATTCAAGTCAATTATGTGTGTAATCCCATTATTTTGGGCACTTGATGTAATGTTGAATCAAATATGTAACCCCACTGTGTTGGGTGATTGATGTAAGCATGAGTCCTTGGTGATAGGAAGGGTCATATTTGGTTGAGTCATAACATCATGTACTTCTTTGTATATCTTCTAGAAGTTTCGACATATGCTCAGGGGGAGCATGGTCAGTGTTCATAATCAACAACATCAGATATACAGTGCTCATCTCTACAAAGGGAGAAATAAGTCTCCTTTCAACATCTGTCAACCCGTTTCCCTTGATTTCAAAGGGGGAGAGAAGCTTGGTGTTTGGATAATGCTTAGTGACTTGGGAGAGAAGCTTGGTATGTCTACAGATGTGTTTACAACTATCTATAGTGGTAGTAACGAAACGCCAAAGTGATTGCCATCCAGTCCAAAGGGGAAAATTTTTGGCATTCTGACTAATGTGTTGTCCTTGATGGCAACCTACTTGATAATCAACATGATGGCAGCAAGATGGGTATAGAAGCTAGTACATATGTGACAGAGGGAGTGGACAAAGGAATATCAGTTCAGACACAAAGGAATGATAAAGGTAAAGTGTAGGAAAATATATGTGGGTCTTGTGAACAAAGGTCGCGTACATACGCGAGTATGGTGAAGCAAAGTCATGTACATTTTCCTCACCATGATATTGTGAATACCAGGGGTATTTACCATGGTATTGGCCCATAGTAATGAGTGTGATTACATATATTTGATCCCGTCAAATAATACCATTGTCATTACTAAAGGATTGGCCTAAGGTATTGGCTAAGGCATAAGTTATTTAAGGAGATGGAGATCAAAGTGTTAGGTGTGAAAGTTATGGGCTATTGATGAATGGTTTGATCTAAAATAGCTGTGCACCAAGGAGCATGAAGGAGATTCAAATTTAATAGATCTGAAAGAATTGTAGTGACTAATAAACATGCTTCCTTGATCCTTTATGATTATGACTAAAAATGATCAAACTTTTATGGTAATGATACTCTGACATGAACATGTGACAGTAAGGGTTGTGAAATATGATTTGTGGTTGCAGCGAAGGCATGATTTAGTAATTGCATATCTGTACACAAGTTTTCTTTAGAGAGGTCGCATACATACGTGGATCTACTTCAGGGAGTTGTGTATACATTCTACAAAAGTTCAGAATATGTACACAGGTGTCAAGTATTAAAAGTGAGTACATATGCATGCATTTTTTATAAGCATCACATACAGCTGCTAGTGTTTTGAAGCATGAACTATTAATGATGGTTGATTAGTTTAGTTATGTTTGTTGCTATATGTCAATGATGTCTCTCTCATAATGATTAGCTTTTGATAGTACTAGTTGGGAAGAACTAATTGTGGAATGAAATGTTAACTAGGTGATGATGTTGTTGTATAATGATTTGTGATCTGTGATGGGTTTAGTATGTGATACAATGATTGTTTCAGCGTGACAATGATTCAGATTTAACTATAAGTATTTTTGAGATCTATACGTGGGTATTCTTCAGGAGAATCGTGTACATACGCAGGTATGATTAAGAACAGTATTGTATACAATCTAATGTATGCTTGATAAGGGTTTGCAGTGGCAGTAGTTGGTTTCTATGATGAGTAACAATGTTTGGCTTGGTATATTCATGAGCGGATATGCATTGGCATGATCTATTCTCATCTAGTTTGATCTAGTTTCATTGGTTACATCAGTAGGTTTAATGATTCAGTTGGTTCAGTATTTGATAAATTTATTCCATAATAGTTGAAAGTGGGTCAATTTTGAAACATTCTGAAAAGTAATCCATAAAGAGCTGAGGTTAGCAATCTTTAGAAAGGGGGTTGTAACTCCCTTCCAATAGGAGCTAGAAAATGAGAGAAGGTTGTAGCCTTTTGCAGGTAGGACCTTGTGTAATGGTTAAAGTCTGCACTAGTACAAGATTGTAAGAAGATCATTTTTAATGAAAGAAGATAAAGACAACAACATTGGTGGTTATTGTTTTGAGGCTTCTGCGATTTGTATTTTGTGTACAGTTTTCTTCCAGCATTATCACATCCATAATTATTTGTATCGACATTTCGAGCCATCCACCGTGGCTCATCATCATGATAGATAAAAATATATATAAGCTAGATCTCGACGGAATGAATAAATAGAGGTGTGAGATAATGATGGAATAGGAATGATGGTAGCCGGCATGTCTTAGGTCAGGTTAATTAATAGTAATTAATAAAACTTAATAATTACTACTATTAGTA
>APFE030152631.1:0-12103 GCA_000404065.3 Pinus taeda
AGATGAAAAATCTCTACTAACAGGGTCAACCACTTGAAGGTGAGAGCTTATATGACCCTTGAAAGTGTCCATCATTGGCATGGCACTAACCACTGACTCGCACCCACACAATCCATTGCCAATGAGGCATAATCACTCGCATGGATACATGCACACAACAATAAAAGGGTACACACAAACATACACATACCCACAAACATTACACATATTGACTCACAATGTGACATGATTACACACAACACATTTATTAGATTTATTATGAATATTTGACATAACATTATATTATGCATGTGATGAAGATTGAGTATAGAATTATGATGTTGACAATTACATTTATTTTATAAGTTAATTACTATGTTATGAAAATTGAAAAGTATTTGTTTTTTTTATTATTTTTAAAAGAAATTATTTTTTTTGTAGGCAAAGGTGTTACTCTTTTCTTTCTATTTTCAGATCAAAATTGTACATCAGGATTGGTGGAGCCAGCTACACGCCCACAAGGGGAAACCGAGTAGGGCATCCACCTAAAGTTTTTAACCCCTGACCAAAAGAAGAAATACCAGAGTGTGTTTGTCCATGCTATATATACTAAACAGTCTTTCCAAGTTTTGATTCTGCTGATATACATATGACTGCTATCTATTACTAAACTTTGAAACCTGTCTACTCTATCTATATTTTGCAGATTCATCAAAAAAGGAAAAACAAAACAGTAATTACTCAGCTGCTTCCCCTGGACTCTGAGAAGTCTCTTTGTTGCCCTGCTGCTGGCCTTCTTTAAGCATCTACTGGATCTCATCCACCTTTTTCTCCTGCATATCCAAGGTGATCTGCAAAAGCGAAGCTCCCTCCTGAAATTTGGGACTCCCTGTGCCAACTCTGCCATCTCAGTAGCTGCCTGCTCCAAGGCCTTAGCCAATAGCCTTTTCATTACCCAGTAGATATGTAAAGAATGTTTAAACAGGGACATTCTGCCTCTAGTATTGCCAGGATCATGAACAAGAAATTCCCAGTCTTCCATTCCAGAGTCTGATTGGGCTTAGATGGCTTCCTCTTCCATGTTTTGGATAATCCTCCTGATTCTGGGGCAGGTATTCTGAGAGTAGGCCCTCTCAGCTTGCTGGATTTTCTGCTCAGTAGTTTGTCTAGCCCTTCTGCCTGGCCTCCTGCTCTGATCCCGTCTTCCTGCCCTGACTCCTCGGGCTCTGTTCACCCCGCTACCTCACCCATTACTCGGTTCTGGCTCGCTTTCCGCTTGCCTATTCCTCGGCTGTCGCCCTCTGTGCGTTACCCTTCTTCCACGCCGGCTCTACTGATTTATTCCGATGGCATACTGTTCCCATTCCTCTGTGGTTCTGCTCTGCAATCTGTTTTCATCCTCCTCAGAGTCGTCGAGGATCTCATAAATCTCCTCCACTCTCTCTTCTTTCATCACCTCTTTACCTTTCCTGTCTTTCTCTCTGCCGCATTCCGCTTCCATTTCTTCTGCTAGCCAGGCTCTCTTTCGGGTCTCCATAATACAGCTCACCGGGGGACGGTTCCGCTTCGATCGGGAATTTCTCGTCACTCCTATGCTTCCTTTTGCTCTGCAGATATCAATAGTTTTCTTCTGATGCCGGGTCCTTTGCATGCAAGCTGATATAGAATTTCCTATCCCGCTCCTCCTACCTGTCCGATTGTCCTTACCATGCCATCTGTTATTTTTGCCTTCGTATTTCCTATGAGCTGTCTTGTTAGTTTGATTTCCATTTAAGGTCGCTGACATGTCCTTTCTTCCTCTCCGCCGGTTCTTAACTATGATTGGAGTGTTATGATGTAGATTTTTCCTCACCGTTTTCGCACATTCCAGATTTGATCTTGCATGGTGATCAATGATCTCCCCCAGGCCCTTTCTAACACTTATTAATTGCCTGAGCCATTTTCCCCATATCCCTAGTTTGTCGCACGAATGTTGCGACTTGCGAGTATATCCTATTCATGATTATCCTTCGAGGCCTGGTCATGGTCATTATTAATAATATTGTCCAGCTCCTTCCATTCTCCGTTGAGTTGAACCTTCCTCGACAGGCTATTAATCTTGCCATCTCGGCCTTTACAATCCCAGTTTGCGAGAAAATCCGCCGCTCGATTCCCATTTCTTTTCACATGAGTGAAGATCTTGTATTCCACTCCTTTCAGCAACTGCTATTTCTTGGAAGATACCAGTCGTTCGCCAGCTACAGGTGAACTGTTCCCAATTCTTCCCATTATTCAACGTTTTCAAGATTTCAATTGCCATTTGGGAGTCCCCCTCGATCTCCAGATTTCTGTAGCCATTGCGTATCGCAATTTGCAGCCCTTGGTGGACGGCCCATAGCTCAGCCTCGTTATTTGTCATTTCTCCTCCCCACCCTACATAAATCCACCTAGTATTTTTTTGGCTATCTCGAAAGATTCCTCCCAATCCAACATTACCTGGATTCCCTTTCGACGCCCCGTCAAAGTTTAATTTTATGAAATTGTCTTTGGGGTAAACGAACTTGTCCTGGCTCTGATACCTTGCATTAATCCTCTCTGGCTGTTTGTTATGAACCATTTAATAATTTAGATTTAAAGTTTTGAGGATTTGTTCCTCACCCTGTTCAGCCTTCCAATCCTCCATCTCCCATCTTTCCATCAAAATAGTTTCTCTGGTGAGATTAACAACCCTTTTCCATATCTTTTCCAAATTTTTACCCTTGTTCTGAAAAATTCTTCGGTTTCGTTCCTTCCACACCATCCAGAGAACAAATCCTACCATGAGATCTCAGGCTCTCCAAACCACTCTACATTAGAATTTTTTGTTCTGCCACAGGAAAATTATTTCTCTAGTTTCTTTCGGATACTTTCCAGGTTTGCGAAATAGCCTCCCTACTTCCCTCCATAGAATTATGGTATAGTCACAATTGATTAATAAATGTTCCTGTGTTTCTGGCTCTCTGTTACATAAGTGGCATCTTGAAGGTCCATTAAAACCTTTCTCGATTTTGACTAGCTAACTCCCAGATTGTCGATCCCTTCGGGGTTTCCTACACGCGGTAAATTTCCTCCATTGAATTTGGCATATTGTATTTCTGTCGCCATAATTGCTTCCATAAGTCGTTACCCCCTCTCATCCATTGCCACCAGAGTTTAGCACCAAGAATTTTATTGAGTTTACTCGGGTCCCTTAGGCCCAGAACTCCCTCCTCCTTGTGTTTTATCAGATGCTTCCAGGAAACTAAAGACCACTTCTTCTTATTAGATGATCCTCCCTAGATGAATTTACTTAGCACTTCTCTGATCTTGATACAGAATCCTTGAGGTACTTCCATGATCGAAAGAGGATATATAGGGATTGCTTGTAATACAGATTTAACCAGGACAATCCTTCCTGCAATGTTTAAGGTTCTGAAAGTCTAGTTACCCATTCTGTTTTTTAATTTGTCTAGGATTCCCTGCCAATTCTTCAATCTTTTAGAGCTGTAATCCAGGATATTTCCCAAGTATTTTGTTGGGAGGTCTCCTTGTTTGAAACCGAGCAATCTGGTCAGGTGTCTTTTGACTCACTCCACCGTATTAAATATAAAGTTGCAGGATTTATCCTTGTTAATTTCCATCCCAGAAGCCTCCACAAATAAGTCAAGAGCCTTTTTCAGGTTTCTCACTTCCCTTACAGTTGGTTCCTCGAACAGCATAATGTCATCAACGAATTGTTGATGGGTTATAGGCAATTCATTACCCCACAACCTAAGCCCTTTGATGTTATCGACTATTCTTTATTGCTTAAGGTACCTACCCAGACCTTCAGCAGCAAGAATGAACAGGAAAGGCGATATGGGGTCGCCTTGTCTTATTCCTCTCGAGGCCTTAAAGGTTTTCAAAGGAGTTCCATTTACTAATATTGAGAAATTGGGGGTTTATATACAACTGAGAAACCATTTTATCCATCTGTTACTAAACCCAAAGCTTCCCAGAATTTCTTCTAAGTATTGCCAATTAATTCTATCATAGGCTTTCGATAAATCTAGTTTTATCATCATTCCTTTTTGTTTCTTAGTCTTCATAGAGTGGATAACTTCTTGAGTAACTACTAATCCATCTAGAATTTGGCGTCCTTCCACGAAGCCAGTTTGTTTAGGGGATATTAGCTTCTGTAACAACAGTTTCAGCCTTTTAGCCATTAGAGAGGAGATGATTTTGTAAATAACATTGCAAAGGGAAATGGGTCTAAAGCCCTTGGCATCCTCTGAATTATTAGTTTTAGGGATCAAGGTGAAAAAATTAGAGTTAAGAGCAGCCCATACCTTTTGGTTCATCCGGGATTCCTCTATCAATTCCAGAATTTCCTTGCCAAGAAATGCCACCCTGCTTGATAGAAATCAACCGTAAAGCCATCTCGACCAGGGGCAGTTCCTTTCTTCATGCTCACCACCACTTCCTCCACCTCGTCCAGACTAGCTGCTCTCATTAAGGCCCTGTTCTGGTCATCAGTAACCATCCTGGGTATGGCCCTGCATATTTGCCTGATCGCTTCAGATCTATCCAATTGGGATTCAGTTAGAATTCCTTTGTGATAGTCCATCAACACTCTTTCAATACCTTCCTGTTCAACAATCCTCTCCCCGTTCTCATTCTTGATTGAAAATATTATGTTCCTCTGTCGATGGTGAACCATTGTTTGATCGAAAAATATGGTGTTCCTCTCCCCTTCCTTGAGCCATTTTATCCTGGACTTCTGTCTCCATAACACTTCTTCCTCCTTTCTCCTTTCTTCCAGTTTCCCCAGTATTATTCCTTCTTTTACGGAGCTTTCCTCTGTTCTTCCTTCATTTATTATCCTTTGCTGTATTTCTTCCATTTCTGTTTCCAGCTTTTGTTTTTCCTCCATAATATTTCCAAATTCTTCCTTATTCCACTTTTTTATCCTCTCTTTTATCTCTTTTAACTTGAGTTGGAAGGTATGCATTTTACCTCTCCCTTGAGTTGTGCTTTGCTGCCACCACTCCTCCATATTACCTACAAAGTCTGGGTGTCTAAGCCAAAAAGCTTCAAATCTGAAAGGCTTCTTGCCGATATTTGCCTTAATATCCACTTCCAGTCTAATCGGCTAGTGATCAGAACCAAGAGATGGCATGATCTTTGCTTCTATGAATACATCTCTATTCATTATTGTTTTAGATACTAAAAAACGATCCAATCTGGAAGCTATCTAGTTCTTGCCCCCTCTCCTGTTATTCCATGTGAAAATCCCATTGATGGTTGGTATATCAACTAGTCTCAGGCTTTCTATCATATTATTAAACAATTCCATACTTTGATCTGTTCTCCTTATGCCTCCCTTCTTTTCTTTGAGGGAACGTATTACATTAAAATCACCTCCTACTATCCAGGCAATGTCTGGATAAAGTTTTTGGGTTGTTTGTAGATTCTTAAGAAAAATTTATCTATCTCCCGGAGTATGTCATCGATACAGTCCTGAAATTATTACCTTCTCTTTTGTACCTGCTATTCATCCTAGACCCGTTAGGATTCTAGACATGCTGGTCCAATTTTCAAAAATTATTTCATTTGGGTTCCACAGTATTGCAATGCCTCCAACTGAGCCAAATGCATCCTGACCCATGACTTCATATTGCAGCTTGCTATTTTTAATAATACCTTCCATCTATTGCATGGTAATTTTAGTTTCTTGTAAAATCATTATACTTGGTTTTTCTTTTTTCAGTTTCTCCTTCATATATATCTGTTTACCCTTACTGTTCAGCCCTCTAATGTTCCAGCTGACAATAATCATTTAAAAATTTTTGGAAGGGAAGGAAAATACCTCAGATAGAGGTATCACTTTTCCAGAATTTATCAAAATTTCCCCAACTGTTTGGATCGTTTCATTCAATGTTTTTCTTCCTCTTTTTCTACTGCTTTTTCCAGACCCGCCTATTCCCGTCTGTTCTTTCCCCTGTTCTCCTGCAGTAGCATCCCGGTTCTCCATATTCCCCTTATTCCTTTCTTTATATTTTTGAAAAGATTCCTTATACATTTGTTTTTGCTGGTCTCGGATGAATCTCTCATCCAAGTTCTTCCATTCCTAGATTAATTGCTTCATATTTTTTTCCTCCTCTGCCTCGTTTTCCTGCTGATGTTCCGTCTCCATTTGGCTCTGGTTATTTTGTGTTTCTATCCCTTCAGCTAGTTCTTCTTTGCTCGTTTATTCTTGTTCTGCCTTCTTTTCTCCTGATTCCTGGAAAATATCCATAGGTTCATTTTCTAGGTCTTCACCCTCGGCCATATTGCCTTCGTCTTCTTCATTATTATTCTGTAGAATTTTAAACTTGTTCTGACTTTCGATGGTTGGTGATTTCGTTTGTATTTGTGTTCTTTCTCCTTCTCTGATTGGTTTCTTTTTCCTATTAACCTGTTGAAAATCTTTCTTTGTCTCCTCCTTTCTTTCTGCTGCCTTATGTTGTTCCTCTGATTTCTTTATGTAATCTTATTGCTTATTTAGAGGGCATTGCCTAACTAAGTGGCTGTATTCATGGCAGCGTCTACACCTAAAAGGAATATGCTCATAATCTAGTGGCTGCTGCCAAACCGAATCATGGTATTCCAACTCTGTGTTCCGGAAGGGGTTCAGCTATATTCATATAAACACAGATCCTTGCATAAGAAGTGAACTTACCTCTCCTTGTTTTGTCTGCTACCTTGACAAATGCCCCAATAGTTTTGTCGATCCCTTCCAAAATTTCAGGGTTCCAAAATTCCACAGGAAGTCCAAACAATCTGACCCAGATCGGGGCTTCCAGCATCTTTTCATTGTCAGGATTGTACCTTTCCTCCCAGAATTTCATGAACATGCCTGCATTATTCATGAAGTATGGTCCTTCCTCAAAAACCCTCTATTTATCCTCCAGATTTTCAAATATAGCTGTGAAAAATCCCTTTGCTCCCAATTTTAGTTCTATGTGGCCCTTTGGTTTCCATCTTTAATAGATCCATCTGTATAGCTCTCTTTCATTTGGCCAATACCCTACAAACTTACAAATCAGGGCATGGTCTTTCATATAGCTAGTGTATTCCTCCAGCATATTGTTGGGTATTACATATCTGAGCTTCTTGTTTGCCCTCGGTAGGCATTTCCCGCCTGTCTTCAGTTGCCACAGTTTTCCCATCACTGGTGGTTCCTTGTTATTCGCCCCATTCTCATTCTGGATGCCAGAACCACTTGCCTCTCCTACAACTATATTCTTAAAGTAGGGGATCTCTCCCCTCTCCTTCTGATTCTCCATTTTGCCCTCAGCACTCGGAGATTCGAAGTTCTACCGCGACGGCGTGAGGGAAATGCTTCTTCTCCTCTCTGCTTCGATTCCCCTGCACTGCCTCCTGCCCCCGATTTGCTCAGCCTACCCTGCAGCTCTGCATGCCAGGTCTGCAAACCCTAGCCTGATACGCCCCGCGCGCTCCGCTCCGATATCCCCCTCCACTTCCCCGAATGTTTACCATTTTTAAAAGAAATTATTATCATTAATAAAATTTTAGAATTAATATTTTTTGCATATTATTAAATTTTAGTATTATGAAAAGAAAATTATAAAATATTAAAATTAGCGAATTTTTAAATAAAATTAATAAAATTTACTTAGTGTATTGATTTTAATATTAAATAATTAATTGATATGTGTTATTGGAGATTGATGATATTATAAATGTCATGTTATTGTTTCTTTTTTGGGGATTTGAATATTGAGTTTCATGGTTTGCATATTATTTTATAACATGATAATCATTAATTCAGTTTTACTTAGAAGGATACTATTATGTACTTTTTAATGTTATTGTAATATGTATATTATTTTTCATTTTAAAATGATAAATTAATATTATCAATATTTGAAATTTTGATATGGAAAAAAATAAAAAATGAAAAGCAAAATAATAAAAATAAATAAATAATAATAATAATAATATTTCTCAAATATTTAAACTAATATATTTACAAATTAATATTATAAATAATATATATGTATATATAAAAATAATGATAGTATATTTATAATCATAATAGTATATTTATAATCATATATATATATATATATATATATATATTCACACAAACTACACTCATAAGTAAATAATATGTGTATAAATATAACAAATAAAGATTCATATGCACATAAAGGATACATTCATAAGTATACAAAGTACAATTAAACAAGACAAATGCAAATTGAGCAAATAATAGATTCATATATTCAATAATACAATTATGCAAGACACATACAAGTGCAGCAAAGAATATTTTCATACACACAAAGAATACAAGTAAACAAGACACACAAATGTAGCAAAAAATATATTCAGATATGCAATAATACAATTATGCAAGACACATACAAGTGTAGCAAAGAATATTTTCATAAACACAAAGAATACAAGTAAACAAAACACACACAAATGTAGCAAAGAATAGATTCATACACACATGAAGGACATATTCATACACATACAAAGAATACAAGCAAACAAGACACACATAAATGTAGCAAAGAATAGATTCATACACACATCAAGGACATATTCATACGCATACAAAGAATACAAGTAAACAAGACACACACACATGTAGCAAAGAATAGATTCATACACACATCAAGGACATATTCATACACATACAAAGAATACAAGACACACACAAATGTAGCAAAGAATAGAATCATACGCACATCAAGGACATATTCATACACATACAAAGAATACAAATAAACAAGACACACACAGATGTAGCAAATAATAGATTCATACACACATCAAGAACATATTCATACACATACAAAGAATACAAGTAAACAAGACACACACAAATGTAGCAAAGAATAGGTTCATACACACATCAAGGACATATTCATACACATACAAAGAATAGAAGCAAAGAATACACACACAAATGTAGCAAAGAATAGATTCATACACACATCAAGGACATATTCATACACATACAAAGAATACAAGTAAACAAGACACACACAAATGTAGCAAAGAATAGATTCATATATGAAATAATACAATTATGCAAGACACATACAAGTGTAGCAAAGAATATGTTCATACACACAAAGAATACAATTAAACAAGACACATACAAATGTAGCAAAGACTAAATTCATACACACATCAAGGACATATTCATACACATACAAAGAATACAAGTAAACAAGACACACACAAATGTAGCAAAGAATAGATTCATATACGCTTAAAGAATATATTCATACACATAAAAAGAATACAAATAAACAAGATGCATACACACACAGCAAATAATAGATTCATATACATACAAAGAATACAAGTAAATAATATACACACAATTATAGCAAAGAATACATTCATACATATACAAGTAAACAATGAGGGAATATTGAAAACGCTCATGATAATACAAGCAACTATTGAAAAAAATACACTTATATACATATAAACAATGAAACAACCACTCTAATACTCAAGGCATATGCTCAAACAATACACGACAAATAAACAATGAAAAAATACTCAAAAGCATGCAAGATGAGACATTCATAAACATAGAAGAATAAACACTCCAAAGAAGTACATGCAAATAATGCAAGCACTCTCAATAATACATTCACACACATCATATAGAAGTAGATATCCTATTCATTGATACATAAAAACCTTAACAAATAAATTCTAACTATCTAAATGCAACTAATAAAAACACTATCTCAATTCTGAAAACAATACATTCATATACATACAAAATAAAGAATCCAAAGCATACATTATAACCGAAATACATTCTTATATATATATAAATAAGCATATATTTATTGTATATAAATAATACAACCAATACACAAACATTTAGATATAGTAAATCTATACAAATAAATAAATTTAAATATTTACAAACACAAACACTCTAAACAATATATTAGTATTTAGTTTAAATTTGTAAAAATATCAATATCAATATTAAATTATATTTATTTATAAATATTTATAAATATGAAAAGAAGGGAAAAAACATAATATAAATATCCTAATAACATAGTTATTGTAAAAATATATAATTAAATAAGCAAGAAAGAGAAAAAAAAACAAATCAAAATCAAAACCCCAAAAATAAAAAAAGGTTATAATTGTTATATAATTTATGTGAATAAGAGTGATTTATGAGTTTGTGTGCATGTTGGGAAGATGTTTAAAACATTGTAAAAATGTTAAATGATTTATGTGAATATGAGTGGTTTTGTCATTTGTGTGTATGTGGGGAAGATGTTTAAAACATTGAAACAATGTTAAATGATTTATGTGAATAAAAGTGATTTTGTGATTTGTGTGTATGTTAGGAAGATGTTTAAAACATGTTTATAAATTATTATTATTATTATAATAAAATGATAATATTTGCATTTGTGCATATTGGAGTTACTATAAACTAAAGATCATGAAAACCGTAAGCACAAGGAACACAACTCAAAGGAGGGTTACCATTTAACCTTCCTAAGAGCCTCTTGGAGGGGTTGAATTCCCCTCCACACAGAAAAAAACATACTCGTTTTATTAATGATAGTTGGTGTTCATGTACATTCTTTGATGGGCCCATCTAAACAAAAAAATAAATATTTTCTTTTAATTACAACAGTACAAAACATAAAAATAGATAATATCTTCCACTCACTCAGGAGCAACTTTGGTATTGATAAATTTTCTGCAACATACAACATTGAAATGATATTGTTAGTCTATAAACCTTTCATAATAACCACTAACACAATTAAAAGTGTCATTCATAAAGAAAATCTATAATATATATAATAATAAACCCATAATGCATGACAAATATTAAAGAAAAAACTATGGATAGAATATTATTTTGTAAAGTGATAAAAATATGATATAATTTGCAAATTCAATATAATAAGAATTAAATTTAACCTTTATATATCTAAAATAAATAAGGAAACATATGCTTTTATTAATAAAATTTCATTGAGTAAATAAAATTCTCAACAATAAATGTTATATATTTTTCAAATTGAAATAGAAAATAAAATAGTGAGTAACCAATCATAATAATAACTTATCAATTTCTAAATTCTTAAGAATCAATTATCTAGATTTTAGTAATATTATCTATCTTTATAACATACATAATATAAATAATGGTTTATTTCCAAAATCTAAAATCATAACCCAAATTCTTGGTAAATATATTTCTCTTAATAAAAATAAAAATTTGGTAAATACATTTCTCTTAATAAAAATAAAAATAAGTAAATGTTACATGGGAAACTTTCATAGAAATAAAACATGAAAGAGAAAACAGTTGCTTTATAATTAATAATAAAACTACATGATTATTAAAAAACAGAAAGCAAAAAAGGAATAATGGATTATCTAAAAACAGAGAGTAAAAAAGGAATTTTTGATTATCTAAGAATTTGTTGACGTGTGAAATCGTTTCCGGAGATCGTTGTCAAGTCGTTCATGACATTCGAGGGTTGCCTACTATTGCATATTATCTGTCCTAAATACTTCCATATTATCTATCCTAATTAAGTAAATACTACCATGTTGTTTTGGGACTGCGCTCCACTTGTCCCTCTTTCTTGTGAGTGAAATTGGTCAAATATTTCTCAAATGGTTTTTGGGCGAGCAGTGCGTTTAGCAGGGATTTTGCCAAAAATAAAAGGCTTCCCAATCCATGTTAGAAACAGTTTCTTGGTTGTTGATGCATATTTTCAATCTAATCAGTGAAGCCTTCTTGTTCCTCAATAATAAAGGAGACACTCTCATGTGCATATGAACCCTCTACAGTCAATAATAAAGGAGACACTCTCATGTGCATATGAACCCTCTACAGTAAAGTCAAGGGAACCCTCTACAGTAAAGTCAAGGGAAAACAGAGGAATGTTGAAGTCAAGGGAAAACAGAGGAATGTTGAAGTCAAGGGAAAACAGAGAAACGTTCCACTTACATGCACATGAATATGAACGATGATCTGCTACATGATATAAGCAGTTAAAATAAATATTAAGCACCAACCATCTACAATCCTCCTTAATGACGACGACTCATTCCC
>APFE030152637.1:8048-24335 GCA_000404065.3 Pinus taeda
TTATTATTGTGCCCTTACATTATTATTGTTATGTTGGCTCTGATTATATTATGACCCCTTAGACTCTTATATATAGAAGGAGGTCCTTTCATTTATATCATCTAAGAATTGTTCATTTGGGTAATGTAAAGGAGGTTTCCCCCTCGAAGAGGCTTATTTCTAAGGTGTTGATCTATCTTTTCTATCTTTTTGTGAGCTAGTTTCATAATATTTGGTATCAAAGCTTTGGATTCTAGGGTTTTGTTGCTCCAAATAGGTCATCATGGCATTTTCTCTATAAATGTTTCTGCAACGTTTTATAAGCTAAAAAAAACTCATTTGCGACAAAATTTCCTAAACCTCGGGACAAAATTTTAGATCTTGTCTCACTATATTTTCAGATATATGATCTGAGGAAGTTAGAGTTTTTTGCAAGATCCAGAATTTCATCTAAAACAGGTTATCATAAAATGTTTGCTATCAATTTTTTGATACAAAGTTTCAAAAGCTAAAAGAATACCCATTTGAGATGAAATCGTTCTGAACCGTAGGTTTGAATTTCAGATCTTGTACTGCTATATTTTCGGATATTTGATATGAGGAATTTATGGTTTTTGCAAACTCCCGAATTACATCCTAAACAGGTGACCTTAGGAAAATTGTCATAACTTTCTCTCTGAGCATCAGATTGAAATTTAGTAAGAAGTTATAGAAATACGATGGATTGTATTTTGTTTGGGAATAATTTTCAGAACCTAAGGTGGAAACAGTGACACGTGGAACGTCATACAATTTCACTCTACTGAACTAGTCTATAATTAGGTCATCGCGGGAGATTGGATATAAATCTTTCTTTAGGAATCCAATTGAAATCAGACTTGTGGAGTTAGAAAGATGACTCAAAGGGCTATTACAAACCAAAATTTCAGAACTTAAATATCTGAGAGTACAGAGTTACAGTCGTTTCAATATCGAGCTCCTAAAATCAATAAAAAGCGGGATGAGGAAGTTTGATGGCAAGGATCCGGTAAATTGGATAATACAGATGGAGAAATATTTTGATCTACATGGTGTACCACTATTACAAAAGGTACGTATTACATCTAATTATTTAGAACCAAATCAAATTTTATGGTATAAAGGGCTTTGTTCTCGTAAAGCATTTGTCACTTGGTCAGTTTCACGGAATAAATGATAGCACATTATGCGGATAAAAAGAGTAACACTTTCTTTAGCCAATTGATAAATCTCAAAGAAAAGGGTTCAATGGCGGAGCACATTGAGGATTTCAAAAAATTGAATATAAGGGTAAATGATATTCCAGAGAAGAAAAGTATTGATGTCTTCATAGGTACTTTAAAGGATAACATTCGACATGAGGTTCGTCTTTGGGAACCTGATTCATTGGAGAAGGCATTCAGGGTGGCAAGACAAATTGAAAGTGAAATGATGGAAACAAGGAATCCTACCACTCACAACTATAAATATGGAAGTGTTTTTTCTTCTAGCCTTCCACAACATACAAGGTTTAAACGACAACAATTGGAAGAAAAAAGAGAAAAAGGGCTTTGTTACATTTGTGATAGCAAATATACTAAAGGTCATAAGTGTGCTGAGAAGAAATTATTTTACATACATTGTGAAGAAGAGGAAGAAAAGGATCAAGAAACATCAAAAGAAGAGGATATACACCAACAACCAACCCCAGAGAAAGAAGAAATGAATCCGAACATATCTTGTAAAGCATTGGAAAGAATTACCACTCCTCAAACTCTCAAGATAAAAGGACATATCAAGAAGAAAAAAGATGAAGAAGTGAAAGATCACATCGAGAAAGAAGAAATGAATCCGACCATATCTTGTAATGCACTGGCCAGAATTACCACTCTTCAAACTATCAAGATAGAAGGACATATCAAGAATAAAAGGTAATAGTGTTGATTGATTCGGGCAGTACACATAATTTTATTCATTGTAAGATAGCCAAGGAATTGAATTACTTCCTATATCCAACACCAGAGTGTCAAGTGATGGTTGCAAGTGGAGGAACCATAAATTTCTCTGGAAAGTGCCATAATATCAAGTTATCCATGGGAGAATATGTATTGAATAGCCCAATGCTTTCCATTCCAATGGGTGGTGATGATGTTGTACTAGGAGTCGAATGGCTTCAATCCCTGGGTACAGTAGCTTTTAATTTTCAAGAACTTTTCATGAAATTTTCTTCAAAAGGAAAGGAAGTTGAATTAAGTTGTATCACAAGGAAACCGAGAAATATAATCAGTTTTAACAAATTGACAAAGCTTCTAAAGAAAGGAAAATGGGTCGTAATTGAACAATTATGTTCGCTAGAGGTTCCCACATCGAAATAATCTATTTCTCTAGATCTCCAAAATGTCTTGGACAATCATTCCAAGGTATTGGGGACTTCCAAAGGCCTCCCACCTATTTGTGATCATCATCATTATATTCATTTCATTCTATGAAGTCTTCCTCCAAACATCACGCCTTACAGATATCCCTATGCTCAAAAGAGTGAAATTGAATGTATGGTTGTAGAAATGCTAGAGGCTGGTATAATTCAACCTAATCAAAGTTCTTGCTCTACTCTAGTAGTATTGATGCACAAGAAGGATGGGTCATGGCGCATGTTTCCGGATTATAGGGAGCTCAACAAGCTCACTATTAAAGATAAATTTCCCATTCCTGTCATTGATGAATTATTGGATGAATTGCATGGATCAATTTACTTCCGCAAGTTGGATCTTCATTCAGGATATCATCAAATTAGAATGAAGACTGAAGAAATTTTGAAAACAACATTTAGAACTCATGAGGGTCATTATGAATTTTTGGTCATGCCTTTTGGCCTTACCAGTGCACCTTCTACATTTCAAGGTTTGATGAATTCCATTTTCAAACCCTTCCTTAGAAAATTTGTGTTAGTATCTTTTGATGATATACTAATCTATAGCAATTCTTTGAAGGGTAATGTTCAACATGTTGACAGGGTGCTCAAACAATTGGAGGAGAAACAATTATATGCAAAAAGCTCCAAATGTTTCTTTGGAGTACAAGAGGTGGAATATTTGGGTCATATTGTATCTCATGAAGGTGTTAAGTTAGACCCTAACAAATTTAAAGCCATTAAGGAATGGAAAATCCCCACATCCATAAAGCATATGTGAGGATTTCTCGAGTTGAGAGGGTATTATCACAAGTTTGTTAAGAATTATGGGAGAATAGCAGCACCTCTTACAACATTATTGAAGAAAGATGCATTTTCATGGACTCCGGTAGCAACAAAGGCCTTTGAACATCTTAAAGAGGAAATGTGCCAAGCACTGGTCTTAGCTACGCCGAACCTCACAAAAACCTTTATTGTAGAATGTGATGCTTCAGGAAATGGAATTGGTGTTGTTTTAATGCAAGATGAAAGACCCATTGCTTTCGAAAGTCGTCCAATCAAAGGAAAGTATTTACACAAAGCTATTTACGACAAAGAAATGTTGGCAATTCTACATGCACTTAAGAAGTGGTGACCCTACCTAATGGGAAGACACTTCAAGGTAAAAACAGATCATGATAGTTTTAAATACTTTTTAGGACAAATATTATCCTCCGAAGAGCAACAAAAATTTGTCACAAAGATGTTGGGTTATGACTTTGAAATCATCTACACAAAAGAGAAGCAAATGTTGTGGCATATACACTCTCAAGAAAGGATGAGGATGTGGAAGTATTGTTTTGTGCTATTTCTGTTATCCAACCAGATTGGATAAATGAAGCAAGGGATAAATGGAATAAAGACGAAGAAGTGTGACCACTCATTCAAAATTTGTAGAAGATGCCAGTTCAAACAATATTTCCTAAACTTGACGAGGAACGAAAAATCATATTGGAGCTTGGAGCAGTAAGAGAAACAAGAACCCAAAAACTATGAAATTGATCAATTTCAGAGTATCTCATCAAGTGGAGGAACTTACCCGCTGAAGATTCCACAAGGGAGGACAAGAATTTTATAGAGAAGCATCAAGAACTACTCAAGCATTGAGGACAACACTTTTTGAAGGAGAGGGGCATGTTAGCTCCCTATACTACTAGTGTAACCCCTATAGTTATTAGTACAAACCCCTTATTATATTTTTCTACCCATGTAGTCCCCATATTGTTATTATTGTGCCCCATAGAAGCCCATTATTGTTATTATTGTGCCCTTACATTATTATTGTTATGTCGGCTCTGATTATATTATGACCCCTTAGACTCCTATATATAGAAGGAGGTCTTGTCATTTGTATCATCTAAGAATTGTTCATTTGTGTAATGTAAAGTAGGTTGCCCCCTATAAGAGGCTTATTTCTAAGGCATTGATCTATCTTTTCTATCTTTTGGTGAGCTAGTTTCATAATAGATATCAAAACAAGTTTTGTGTGGTTAAAAAGTGAAGAAAAATACTAATGTCATGTTAATGATCAATCATCATTTCCAATTAAATGTTTGGTTTAATAAGGATAATTAATTTATAGATATTTTTGCGGTGTTTAATAGAGGGATTCAACATGGGAAAGGTAATACTTTGGCTATCACATGTTTTAGAAAATTGATATCTCTTTGTCCATAAACATTAGGGGTGGAAAAATAGCATAGCTTCTAGACCTATGTTTGTTCCAACTTAGTTATATCTTGAATCACAAATTGGTGTTGACTTCATGGAATATATGATAGAAATTTGGTGGCTTGTAGGGTAGTATCGTCATAAAATAAGAAGGGTATACATCAAAATAAGCTTTGTGTGGTCAAAATGTATAGTGAAGTAGTAATGTCATAGGATTAATGATCATTTCCAATGAAATGTTTGTTTTAGTAAGGATAACTAATATATGGAGATATTCCATGATGTTAAATAGAGGGATTCAACATGGGAAAGGTAATGTTTGGCTCCCACATGCTTTAGAAATTTATCTCTTTGTCTATAAACATTAGAGGCAGAAAAAAAATCCTAGGCTCTAAAGCTAAGTCTGTTCCAAATTAACTATATCTTGAACCACAAATTGTTGTTGACCTCATGGATATGATAGAAATTTGGTGGCTTGTAGGGTAGTCTCATCATAAAATAATGTTGTCACTTATTATCTAGGCATATATTTTAATCCTAAACTAAATTAGTCATTTAAGTTAGTCACTTATTAACTAGTTGAATATTTTATCCCTAGACTAAATTAGTAGTTTAATTTAGTCATTTTTAGTTTGGTCACTTAAAATTGCTCAAATTTAGTAGTAATTTACTTGAAATAATTGCAGTGACTAGCTTTTTTTGTCACCTATTCATTAATTTCATCACTTTTTTCTAGTGTAAGTTCGATAGGAATTTATCCACTTGTTAGCCCTCAAATCTTCCTTAGGCTGAAATAAGGCAAGACTCAAGGCCACATCAAACCATGCTCAGCCTTGTAGCTAGCCCTACGAGGACAGGAGAGGGCTCTCTCCGGGTCAAACTCGGCAAAAGATAATAAAAAAGGCTCGAGATGACCGAATTGATGACTGATTTTAGGCTAGGTATTAAGTACAAAGAGTTTAGAATTGATTTTTTATGATTTTGTTGAAATCAAGGGAAAGCCAATTTTGGGTGCGGGGATAAGGCACAGTTTTTGCAGAGGGCCACTTGGGGCAAGATAGGTAATTGTTTTGATGTCTTAAAGCAGGTGAGATGGATAGATCAGACCGATGAGGGGCTAAGGAGAGCAAGGGGTCTTAAGGATTCTCCTTAAACTGAAGAAAACATAGAATATTAAACAACTTTAAAGGCAGAGCATAGCAATTTCATGGATTCTACGTTAACACTTCATTTTCTTAATAACAGAAGATTCAATAGAGATAATGTTGCACATACACAACTTAAAAGTACTGAGAGAAACACACCATCAACACATAAAGCCACATGGATCCCAAATAGTGCTACAAAACCCTGTTCTTTCCTTTGCCAAAATTGTTGATAAGATATGTACAATATAGTCTCAAGCTATCCCAAGAGTCCAACCCTGAAAATCACTAAGAAAATACATAATATAGGCAAGCTAACACATTCCCTTGCCTCTAGGGGTCGAGCTCATCATTCTAGGAGCTGTTTCAACCAATTCTAAACTAAGCACTACAATCTAGGCAGTCAAAACAACTTGCCTCTATAAGCTAGGAAACCAATTCATTCATTACATTTTTGCTATTTTATGAATGAAGCTTCTAGAATAGGTAAATAAGTGTCATAACAACATAAAAATCCAATAATTACATCAAGGAGGGTGAAAAATCCCATCACAAGTCAAAACAGGTGAAACTGGCTTGATTCGCTGAGCTGAGGAAGAAACCTGAGCCAAGACACCCTGTGCGCCGCGCGTCTGAGCCCTGTGCGCTGCGCGCATTTGCAGCTACTTTTGGGGCACTTCCTGACATCCAAATTGAGCTCACATGGGCTTGTTGGAAAGACCTGGATGTCTACTTTCCAACTCAAGTGGAATTGTGCAATTTGGTCTCACTTTGACCCTCCAAAAGTGAATTCTCCCAGAAGTACTACCTGCTGATGCAAAAAGTGGCAGAAAGGTGATTTGCATGATGTTTTTTGAGCTTTTGATCACCCAAAACTTGATGAAATGCCTTGGAAATTGCTGAACATGTGTATTTCATCATGACAAATCCAAAAATGTAAGCCACCTGTGATTTCGACCTCTCCATTTTGTGGGTCGCGTGCTGAGCGCGACGCATAGAACCCAAAAACCTGTTTCATAAGCCAAAAATTTTGAAATGACAAAATTTTCTCCAAATTTGCCCAAAATTGGAGTGAAGACCCTCCATCATGTATCATGCTCAACTAGAGAAGCCTCGGCCAAAACTCGAAGTGGATCCGGCCTTTTGCGTTGTTTTTGTGCTTTGCTCAAACGCCTTTTGAGGACCTTCATTCTCGCTTTGCAAACATGCATGCGAGCCCAATAAGTGGAGTCTTCATGTGGCGAAGCATGTCCTTGTCCCTGTTTTCCTTCGCCAACAACTTTTCCAAGTGAGTGTTCACCCGGATGAGCATCGATTCCCGACCAATAGGTGTCAAATCACCGGGTCTCCTACGAGCCAATTCCCGGTCTTCATGAATCTTGCGTAGCTCATAAAGTTCATGCTCATTCTCCAACTGCTTGTTGCGCTACTCTAAGTAGTTGATCACCCATTTACCATCTGCAGTTTCTTTTGTAGCGACTCATTCTCGGCCCTTTGCTCTCGGATAATCTACTTAAGCTCTGAGTTGGGCGAACTAGCATCAACATCAATGATACCAGTATCCTGAACTCCTGAAGGACCCTCATCAACCATGGGTCTCTTGCCCCTGTCCTAAATCTGTACCTGTGCTGTAGATGGAAACGATACCCCTTCCACATGATGTGGAGATAATACTCGCTCTGATGATGATGTCAACGAGACCCCTTCCACCCCGGGTGGAGATAGTACTCATCGTGCAGCTGCAAATAAGGCCCTTGGGCCTTTCTGATATGTCACATAAGTTGGAGCATCAACATGCTCGGTCTCATGAATTTCAAACTGCTGTGAAGGCCCTCCCTCATCATGGACGATCTCTGGAGGAGGCTGTAGTGCGGAAAAGAAATCACGGGAGATGAAATTCTCCCAAGCAATACCCTGTTGTGCCAATTGATGCATCACTATGATTTTGATCAATGCATAGTGATATATGCTCCTGTTTTGATGTGCTGGCGTCTTCCTTTGTACTAAGGGTACCATCCTCTCTATGTTTCGGCACATGAGAAACGGAATGCTCATCATACGTACCTGTGTGAAATGCATCAACAAACGTACATGGTACGCATAGAGACGTGAAAATATTCCCTCATAGCTGAAATACCAAATGATGAGTTTCATCAATGGTGCAAACTCATCTTTCAGGTATCTGAAAGGAAAGGCTGCGCTCAAGTGTCTGATATATGCGGGCTTGACATATGGCTCATAATAATATCTGTCCAGCATCTGCCGTTTACTCCATTCCTCCCCCACATTTGGTATTCCGGTGGCCTGAGAAATAGTGTCAGGTGACAAAGTGAAATCCACTCCGGCAAGGTTCACATGACCATCCTATAAGTTAAGGACCAATAGACGGACCAGTTCTCGATGATGCTGAGTTTGTGAGATCATCTCGCAATATTGGTAACATGTTTGGCGCTGAAAACAATCCATGGCAAGCGGGTAAGCTTGCAATTGAGCCAAAGAGGTAGGCTCCTCCCTAACATGTTGTCCGCTCTTGCCACCCTTGTGATACCTTTGTGGCACATCAGGCACATTGACCTCCGGTGTAGAGTCACTATCATAATCCTTCTCATATTCGGACTCGGTCTCTGACATGCTCTCTAAAAACAAGGTGGCCGGAATATATATATTTGCTGATATAAAACTGTGTGCCAAAAGTTGATTGTTGACTCTTTGTCTCTTTATCAAAATGCTGAGAATTTAGGCATGAGGAGAGGTGACTTGAGCGACTTCTTGGTGAATTTGCAGGCACAAACCCTATGCGCCGCGCGCTTTACCCAACGCGCCGCGCGCTCTGAGTGTGTCGCGCCTGTGTTAATTTACACAGGAGAAAGTGGCCTGATGCCCCGCGCGCCTCTGGTGCGCCGCGCGCCTATGCTGATGTGCCATGCGCCTCTGGGGCTGACCAAATACTCACAAACTTGCCTCAAACTTGAAAAATCACCCTTCAATGATACTCTTAGCTCTCAAAATGTGTGATGGGTTGGAAATGAGGAGAAATGACTTGATATAGCATCCATTTTGATTTTTGCTCAATGAAAACCTATTTTTCTTATGTTTGGTTGTTGACACTTTTTCAAAATTAATAGGCTCTGACCTTTTTGGTTTCCTTCATAAAATAGGTTGAAATGATGAGTTTCTCTGATAATTTTTTGCGGGTATAGCTCTGATAAGCTTCAGCAAAGGAGACCAGGGCTGCACTTGAACAATTGAAGAACTGAAAATTTTGACAATTTTTACAAAAATGAGGTGGCGACTTGTCTTCAAAACAGAGTTTTGAAGAGAAGTCCTTATTCAGCTGTACAATGGTGATAATTATTGAAGTGATGATCTATCAAAGGCATCCCTCTGGCCTGCTGGTCTTCTAAGACTTTTCAGGACTAAATTAACTCAAAACCTAGACCTAGACCTAAAAATTAAAAAAAAATGACTTGTGAAGCTTTATGACTCATCCTAAACCATCAGTGATATGCACGAGGGGAATGAATGACACAGACCACTCCATCAGATTTATGGCATGCATAATGAAATGCAACTGATGAAAACTTGTGGGTCACCTAAAACATGAAATGCAAAAAAGAGCTTTGATCTCTGATGGAGGGATAACTAGACCGACTCTAACATTGGCTCCAATGGGGATGGTGCTCCTTGGAGATGCCAAGAACCGCAGATCTCTGTAAGAGCTAGACAGTGCCTTCATCCATTGGGCGATGGAGTCATTATTCCGACACGAAATCTTGAGAATTTGACTGAAAAAACAAAAATTGCATTGACAAAACTAAACTCGAAGTTAAAGATTTTTGACAACTGACTTGACAAACTTAGACTAACTAACTTTCATTTTCAAAATTATAGCCTTCACCTCGGGCCCCAAACTGAAGATGATAAGTTAGTGTACATGTGCAATAGAACCAAAGTAAAATTATATGTACAATGAAAATGAAATGAGCAGAAAATATTTAGATGTAGTATCTCTTTAACAGCAGACCATTGATCGGCCCTCCAAGATATTCATCTCCATTCATCTCTTTGAGAAGGAAAGTGTTTTGGCCACGAAATGCTGCAATCTTGTAAGGACCCTTCCATAAATTTTCAACTTTTCCATGTTTTCCCTTGTCTTCATGAGGAGCATCCCACCTGAAAACAACCTCATCTAGCTGAAATGTATCCGCCTTTGGTTTCCGGTCATAAATCTTTTTGCTGCGCTCCTGTAGCTTGCAAGTGTTTTGAAATACCTCCTCCCGTGTTTGCTGCAAATGAATCATCTGATTAATCCTTCTCTGCATAGGATCTTCCTGACTACCCGTTTCTTGAAGCAAATTGACTACCGGGATAGCAAGCGAAGTGGGAAAAACCGTGTCTGTTCCGTACACCAACTCGAAAGGAGACATGCCAATAGACTTTTTCTGACTCACCCTATCAGCCCATAGTGCATTTATCAACTTCTTGTGCCAGCCCTTTTTGCTGATTTCCAACAATTTCTTAATGATATTGACCAAAGACTTATTAGATGATTCCGCCAATCCATTTCCTTGAGGGTGGTATGCAGTTGAATGTCCCAAGATAATATTGTACTTATAGCAAAACTCAATCATCCTTTTTGACTTAAATGCTGCTGCATTATCTGTAATTAACTTACTTGGACATCCAAAACGTGACAAAATATTGATCTCAAGAAAAGAAATAATTACCGCATTCGTAGCTTGTCGAGTAGGAATTGCTTCAATCCATTTTGTGAAGTAGTCCGTGGCCGTCAATATACATCGATGCTGTCCTGATGATGCTGGATGAATTTCACCAATGAAATCCAATCCCCATTGCTGAAAGGGTGCGTTGACTTCAATTGGTTTGAGAGGCAAAGGCTGGAGCTTCTGCTTTCCTTGAAAAATTTGGTATTCGTGACAATTTTTGATGGCCTTATATACATCTGAAAATAATGAAGGCCAATAATATCCTGCCCTTAGAATCTTGTTTGTTGTAGTCTTCCAAAACAGATGACCCCCACAGTCCCCTCTATGAAAATCTTCCACGACTCTTTTAGCTTCCTCCTCGACCAAACAATTTAATAACATTCCACCAGGGTCTTTCTAAAACAATGCTGAATCTATTATGCAAAATTTTGCAGCCTTCAATTTCAATGTTCTACTTCTATTTCTCGGCATTCCAGGAGGTGAAGACAAATGCTGAAGTACATATAAAATTTCAGCGTACCAAGGAGAGGAAAGAAACATTTCAGATACCTGAACTGATGGGTTCTCCTCATCTTCATCGGACATGGCAGCAATCAAATTTATGTCTAAAACTTGCAGATTTGTTTCAACCATTAGCTTGGTGAGTCCTTGACCTTTGATCAGCTTTGTGGGTTTAATATCTACATCATACTCTAACAACACAGCAATCCACTTACCCCTTCGACCTTCTGGATCTGCCTGTACTAAAATATCTTTAACTGCTGCGTTAGGAACATAAGCTAGAATATGTGAATGCAATATATACACACGGAAATCTTTCAAGGCCTTAACAAGCGCAAGTGCTTGCTTCTCAATGATGTTATATTTCAATGCTCCATATCTAATAATCCGACTGAAAAAAGCAATGGGCTTTTCAACACCTTCTCTCTTCTGCATTAGTACGGCTGCCAAAGTGTGCTTAGAGGCAAATGAGAACAAAATAAAATCATGAGTGTAGTCGGGGCTGATCAAAATAGAAGCTGAAGAAAGAGCTAACTTCACTAAATTAAATGATTTGACTGCCTCTTCGGTCCACTTTACCTGACTGTCCTTCTTGAGCATGCTTGTGATCTCTCTAAGATGCTCTGCTAGATTTGGAATGAAGCGACGCAGAAAAATCAGTTTACCATTGAAGGACTAAATTTCTTTCTTGTTTCGGGGCTGTCCAATTTGCTGAATGGCTTCAACACGTGCTGGATCAATACGGATGTTGTCTTTAGATATGATGTGGCCAAAAAGTTTGCCCTTATCCATGGCAAAAAGACTCTTTTTTCGGATTCAACAATATGCCATATTTTCTGCACTTTTGGAAAACAATTTTCAAATGATACAAATGTTCCTCATCAGAATTTGAAAATATAGTTAGGTCATCAAGATAAACAACTAAAAATACATCTTTCCCATTGGCGAAAGCTACATCCATTGCCCGCTGAAAGGTGGCTCCTGCATTTTTCAAACCAAAAGGCATCTTTGCATAATGAAATGTTCCCCATGGAGTGGTGAACGTTGTCTTGTCACGGTCATCTTCATGCACTAAAATCTGATTGTATCCTAAATAACCGTCGAGTAGTGACATCCTTGATGCTCCAACTACTCGCTGCAATATATGATCCATTTTGGGCAGCGGATAACTGTCTTTTAAAGACACCTTATTCAAATTTCTGAAGTCAATGCATAAACGAATCTCACCTGTCTTCTTCCTTACGGGCACCAAGTTTGATATCCAATCTGAAAATCGGATAGGCACAATGATTCCTGACTTATATAATCTATTTACCTCTTTCTCAATTGATGGCAGCAGTTTCGGATTGATTCTCCTCAACTTTTGATGAAAAGGCTTCTGATTTGGCTTAATAGGAATAGTATGCTGAATGATATTTGTGTCATATGTTTTAAGATCCGAGTAATCCCATGCAAATACATCAGAAAATAAAGACAACAATTTCATATATTCAGCTTTTACCTTTGGTGACAATGACCTTGATAGCTTAACCATTTTGGGATTTTCAGTTGTCCCAATGTTTACCTCTTCAACACACTTTTCAGTAGGTTTCAATGTCGGTTTGTGGGCCACATCATCTTGGTCAAACAGCTCCTCTAGAGGAATCAATCCCTTAGGAATAATGTTGTCCTCAAGTTGCAGCACATCCATTTGATTTACTTGTATATTGTCATCACCATAATCATTTTCAGTATCTATTGAGGAATCTTTGAACTTACCCTTATTTTGCAGAAACTCATTGATCTCTTCATCATCTTGAAAAACTTCCCAACATCGTTGATTATCTGGAACGGTGGGACGATGCTTCACATGAATCTCAAATTTGTTGCTAGAATTCATTGGAATTTTTAAATTGCTTGCCACCTTAGAAAGTCCATCAGCAACACCATTTTGTATGCGAGGCACACATGTCAAGGTATAATCAGAAAACAATTTCAAAATATCTAAGACTGCATTTCGATATGCCCTCATGCGAGGATGTTTGGCCTGAAACTCACCCTTAACTTGCTTTATCACCAACTCGGAATCACCATAGACCGCAATCTTCTTCACTTTTAGCTTTCTAAGAATTTTTATGCCAGCAATGAGAGCCTCATATTCCGCCTCATTATTTGAACAATCAAATGCTAGTTTATAGGAGCACACTCTCACCTTTCTTGGAACTTTATCTCGAGAAGAAAAAGGACTTCGAATCCACACACCAATACCAGCACCATCACTACCTACTGCGCCATCGAAATCCATGGTCCAAAGACCATCTTCATCCTCCTCCAAGTGCTGAAATTGTACTGCCTCTGATTTTTCTATTTGCTTCCCCTTATCTTCAGTTGTTTGCTCCATGGTAGCTTGCTTTTCGCCTCTTTCCTTTTGTAGAATTTCTCTGAAATTTTCAGTGATCTCTGGTATATCTTCCGCTTGGACTAACTGACTATCTAGATCATTAAAACTATCGACAAATAAAACAAATGACTCCAAATTTGTATGTACATAATTTACAGGATGATTGATTGGCCTTTCTTTTCTAGTTATCATGTATTTCATCTTTTGCTCTCAATATAGCTTTCTCATTTGACCAAAGACTGGAATTGTGCAATAAGAAAAGTCTAATTGTAGAGTACCCTTCAACTTAGCTCCCCAAGATCTTGAAAGTAGCATACCAAAACGTGGAGGAATGTCCGCGACCACCACATCCATCAAGACATTCTTTGCTGGGATTTGGTCTAAGCTAACAACCAAATCTTTAATGAGCCCGATACATCTCACACGGCTGGAATCAAACGAATACAAATCATGATATTTTCTGGTAATGTCTAACCCCAACTTCTCCATGATCGCTTTAGGCATCAAATTGTGTGAAGCACCTGAATCAAACATGGCAATATGCAAAACATATTCATGCAATCCCAAACTGATATAAAAGGGAGGAACATCACTATCAGGGGACTGACCATCCAATGCTGGTCCAAAGATCAATTCTGGCTGATCATCTTCAACATTCACTGTGTCCATCATGGGATCAAAATTCAGAAGTTTAGAGACTTGACCTCAGTAGCTGTTGTTTTTCATAATTTCAGTCAAAGGAATAGATATTTTTAATTTGGAAATTTCATTTTCCAAACTAAATGCTGAAACTTTTTCGACTTCTTTGACCGGAACCTCTCTCCTATCTTTGATTATAGCTACCTGATTCATCTTTTTTGCTGCTGATATCTTGCTAGTTGTGGGATCAATTGTCTCTTTTCCTTTCTTTGGCGGTATTGGTGAATCCGTCTTTGGTGCTGTAGCTTCTTTTCTTTTCTGAATTGGATTGATGGGCACATCTCGGTTTCTTAATGAATACTGCTTCTGTTGAGTGGACAAGGCATTCAAATATCCTCTTTGGTAATCATCTAAATCTGCATCATTAGCTAAGATAAAATCTTCATCTTGCTGGGTGCCTGAACTTTCTCCATACTCTTCTTCTTCAGTGATGTAAATGGGCATATCATCAGGAGTAAAGAAATTATTTTGGTCCCCTACTACATCAGCATCTTCATCTGAATCTTGACTCACAAAATTATGCAAAAGAGGAGTCTTGATTGGTTGTTGGGCTGCCGACTCTTGTACTCTTGGTTCACGCTGCTTAATTCTGTACTGAGGTTGTTGTTGGCCACGGTAATTTGGATTACGAATCTGCGGTTCTGATTTGTCAAGGTTCAGTCTTTTGAACATCTCACGAAGCCAAGGTGGTTCTGATGATGTAGATTCTTCCTTGATAGTCACTCTTTTCTCTGCCTTCAAACGTGCTCTCTTGTCATTCAAATTTTCCTCAACATTGAGAGCAATCTTTTGCATATCTTCTAAAGTAGGCGGATCTCTATCCCGTAATGAATAAGCCATCTCCGGATCAAAGCCATTCGGGAATTTGAGAAGAGCTGATTTTCTAGATGGTCTTAAATCATCCGGAATAACATTATAAACTGTATTGAACATGATAATGTAGTCTTGGACGGACTCACCATGATTGTGTTTGATATTATTGTACTCAGCATTGATCTGAAGCGGATCCTTTCTAAGTTCCCAACGATCAAGAAACTGCTTCTGAAGTTCAGCCAACGTAGGTATACTTCTAGCTCCCAAGCCTCTGAACCATTTTCTTACCTCTCCTCTGAATGTTTGTACAAACAATTGCATAGTTACATCCTCTTCATCAATCTCATATAAATCATAAAAATTTGTCATTTTGTCTATGTGCTGCTTAGCAGGCACACTTTGAGGAGTGCCATCAAATAAAGGAATCTTACTCTGATAGTCCGCAGGCATATCATGCAATTGCTGAGGTAAAGCAAGAGGTGCAAAGTGAGCAACCATTGCTCTAGGTGGATTTACTCTAGAAGTTGTTGGCAGAGTGGATGTCGCTACTGTATGGGGAGTATGCGGAGGTGTATGTGGAGGAGAAGCAATGTGCGATGAAGAAGGGGAATTTGTTGTAGATTCGGAGTAAGTAATTATAGGCTGCACAGGAATGGTAGGAATGAAAGGCGGTTCAGTAGGAATTCTAGAGGTAGATGTCGTGATGGTGGATCCAATGTTTGCAGATACGGCTTCTAAGAACTCAGCAAGATTTGCCGCTTGGATGCTGGTCTGAAGGTGCCTCAAGATAAAATTATCAATTAATTTATTATGCCTTTCAAATTCAAGAGTGGCAGCAAAGTCAGGATTTGGAACAATAGAATCGAGAGCGTTTTCGGACTTGGTTTTAAACAATGACAATTCAAACCTTGCGTCGAAAGGAAGTTCTTCAAGGTATTCAAAAATTGCAGGACATGAATGAGATTTAACCAAGGGAGTCGCTGAGCTTTCTTTACGGAGGATTTTTCGAATCAAATTTGGATTTTCGTAAATAGGAGGTGGATTCGAATCTAGATCAGCTCTTGTATGTCTTTTTCAAGCCAGTGTGTTTATCAAAATATCAAAGGAATTAAAATAATTCAGCCAATCGTTTGCTAGACTCAATCATCCAAAGGTCTAGAACGATCAAAGTACTGGGGTGATCTGCAAATCAAAGTTTCACAAGCTAACCGGAGATCGACTGAAGCAACATTTATCTACTTCTGCTTATGCATAGCAAGAGCGTTTCGAAAGCTACCTGGCGTGACTTCAGACTCCGTCTAAGACTTGTGAAACAAACTCATCAACAAGCAAACCATTTGAGATTTCTCCCCAGTATGGTCGCCACTATGTTAGCGCTCAAATCCGCCTTAGGCTGAAATAAGGCAAGACTCAAGGCCACATCAA
>APFE030152637.1:25375-48501 GCA_000404065.3 Pinus taeda
ATTACATCAAGGAGGGTGAAAAATCCCATCACAAGTCAAAACAGGTGAAACTGGCTTGATTCGCTGAGGTGAGGAAGAAAACTGAGCCAAAACACCCTGTGCGCCGCATGCCTTTGCAGCTACTGTTGGGGCACTTCCTGACATCCAAATTGAGCTCAAGTGAGTGTGTTGGAAAGGTTGGGATATCTACTTTCTAACCCAAGTGGAATTTCTCAATTTGGTCTCCATTTGACCCTCCCAAAGTGAATTCTCCCAGAAGTACTACATGCTGATGCAAAAAGTGGCAGAAAGGTGATTTTCATGATGTTTTTTGGAGCTTTTGATCACCCAAAACTTGATGAAATGCCTTGGAAATTTCTGAACATTTCTATTTCATTATGAAAAATCCAAAAATGTAAGCCACCTGTGATTTGGACCTCTCCATTTTGTGGGTCCCGTGCTGAGTGCGACGCATAGAACCCAAAAATCCATTTCGTAAGCCAAAAATTTTGAAATGACAAAATTTTCTCCAAATTTGCCCAAAATTGGAGTGAAGACCCTCCATCATGTATCATGCTCAACTAGAGAAGCCTCGGCCAAAAATAAAATCGGATCCGGCCTTTTGCGTTGTTTTTGTGCTTTGCTCAAACGCCTTTTGAGGACCTTCATTCTCGCTTTGCAAACATGCATGCGAGCCCAATAGTGAGTCTTCATGTGGAGAAGCATGTCATTGTCCCTATTTTCCTTTGCCAACAACTTTTCCAAGTGAGTGTTCACCCGGATGAGCATCGATTCTCGATCAATAGGTGTCAAATCATCGGGTCTCCTACGAGCCAATTCCCAGTCTTCACGAACCTTGCGCAGGTCATAAAGTTCATGCTCATCCTCCAACTACTTGTTGCGCTGCTCTAAGTAGTTGATCACCCATTTAGCCATCTGCAATATCTTTTGCAGTGACTCATTCTCGGCCCTTTTCTCTCGGATAATCTCCTTAAGCTCTGAGTTGGGCGAACTAGCATCAACATCAATGGTACCGGTATCCTGAACTCCTGAAGGACCCTCATCAACCATGGGTCTCTTACCCATGTCCTGACTCTGTACCTGTGTTGTAGATGGAAGCGAGACCCCTTCGACATGATGTGGAGATAATACTCGCTCTGCTGATGATGTCAATGAGACCCCTTCCACCCCAGGTGGAGATAGTACTCGTTGTGCAACTGCAAATAAGGCCCTTGGGCCTTTCTGATATGTCACATAAGCTAGAGCATCAACAAGCTCGGTCTCATGACTATCAAACTGCTATGAAGGCCCTCCCTCATCATGGACGATCTTTGGAGGAGGCTATAGTGCGGAAACGAAATCACGGGAGATGAAATTCTCCCAAGAAATACCCTGTTGTGCCAACTGATGCATCACTATGATTTTGATCAATGCATAGTGATATATGCTCCTGTGCTGATGTGCTGGGGTCTTCGTTTGTACTAAGGGTACCATCCTCTCTATGTTTCCGCACATGAAAAACGGAATGCTCATCATACGTACCCGTGTGAAATGCATCAACAAACGTACATGGTACGCATAGAGACGTTAAAATCTTCCCTCACAGCTGAAATACCGAATGATGAGTTTCATCAATGGTGCAAACTCATCTTTCAGGTATCTGAAAAGAAAGGCTGCGCTCAAGTGTCTGATATATGCATGCTTGACATATGGCTCATAATAATATCTATCCAGCATCTGGTGTTTACTCCATTCCTCCCCCACATTTGGTATTCCGGTGGCCTGAGAAATAGTGTCGGGTGACAAAGTGAAATCCACTCCGGCAAGGTTCACATGACCATCCTGTAAGTTAAGGACAAATAGACGGACCAGTTCCCGATGATGTTGAGTTTGTGTGATCATCTCGCAATATTGGTAACATGTTTGGCGCCGAAAACAATCCATGGCAAGCGGGCAAGCTTGCAATTAAGCCAAAGAGGTAGGCTCCTCCCTAACATGTTGTCCACTCTTGCCACCCCTGTGATACCTTTGTGGCACATTAGGCACATTGACCTCTGGTGTAGAGTCACTATCATAATCCTGCTCATATTCGGACTCGATCTCTAACATGTTCAATAAAAACAAGGTGGCCGAAATATATATATTTGCTGATATAAAACTGTGTGCCAAAAGTTGACTGTTGACTTTTTGTCTCTTTATCAAAATTCTAAGAATTTAGGCATGAGGAGAGGTGATTTGAGAGACTTCTTGGTGAATTTGCAGGCACAAACCCTATGCGCCGCGCGCTTTACCCAACGCGCCGCGCGCTCTGATTGCGCCGCGCCTGTGTTAATTTACACAGGAGAAAGTGGCCTCATGCGTCGCGCGCCTCTGGTGCGCCGCGCGCCTATGCTGATGGGCCGCGCGCCTCTGGGGCTGACCAAATACTCACAAACTTGCCTCAAACTTGCAAAATCACCCTTCAATGATACTCTTATCTCTCAAAATGTTTGATGGGTTGGAAATGAGGAGAAATTACTTGATATAACATCCATTTTGATTTTTGCTCAATGAAAACCCATTTTTCTTATGTTTGGTTATTGACACTTTTTCAAAATTAATAGGCTCTGACCTTTTTGGTTTCCTTCATAAAATAGGTTGAAATGATGAGTTTCTCTGATAATTTTTTGCAGGTATAGCTCTGATATGCTTCAGCAAAGGAGACCAGGGTTGCACTTGAACAATTGAAGAACTGAAAATTTTGACAATTTTTACAAAAATGAGGTGGCGACTTGTCTTCAAAACACAGTTTTAAAGAGAAGTCCTTATTCAATTGTACAATGGTGAGAATTATTGAAGTGATGATCTATCAAAGGCATCCCTCTGGCCTACTGGTCTTCTAAGACTTTTCAGGACTAAATTAACTCAAACCCTAGACCTAGACCTAAAAATTTTAAAAAAATGACTTGTGAAGCTTTATGACTCATCCTAAACCAGCAGTGATATGCACGAGGGGAATGAATGACACAGACCACTCCATCAGAGTTATGGCATGCCTAACGAAATGCAACTGATGAAAACTGGTGGGACACCTAAAACATGAAATGCAAAAAAGAGCTTTGATCTCCGATGGAGGGATAACTAGACCGACTCTAACACCACTAATCACCATTTATCCCACACTATTTTTATAATGATAGGTTCAATATATTCGTTATAATCTAATGGTGACTAGCCCATTTAGATTCAGGTCTATTTAATAAAACAAGATTTTTATAATATGAACTAGCTAACCCATTATGGAATAGGTAGACAAGTCAATGGGTCTTGTATTAAGGGCCAAATTTTTATTATATCTCTTTCACTCTTGGTTCTTGGTTCAACTTTCATTTACAGTACTTTTCACTATTGCTATGAATATGAAATAATCGATTTTATCCCTTCACTACTCATCTGCTTCAAAGGGATACTAAGAGATATCGGTTCATCAAAATCTATAGGTGGTTTGAACCATTGGATACTTATCTTATTGGTTTGTCACCTTTTTCCTATTAATAACTAGTTCTCCTCATTTAATCCTTTATGACCATATTTCGATTTTGAAAAAAATGTGGAGTTTGTGCACAAAATTTTCATGAATGCCACGAGTGTGTGTTATTGATACAGGAAGGGACCTATATCCAAAATTCTTATTTCTTGTGTTGTCTCCATATTTACATCGTGTTGCATCTTTCGACTTCCTTGGCTTGCAAAATGCACACCCTGTCCTGCAGGAGTAATGTCCAATGAAGAATATCCTAACAATGATAACAAAGGAAACTTCAAACGATTCCATTGTTTAAAGGTTTACTACAATGAACTTGCAAGATTTATTTTCAACACAAATGATGGTACTGTTAAAATCATATTCAACTCTTCCACAGGAAAGGAGTTTTGTCAATCATCGCTCGTGCTTTACTTTGTTACTATTTTTACATTGGGACTGGTCACATATGGACGTGTGCTTCCATCGAGTTGATTCTTACCAATAATTTTGATAGGATCTACATATGGTCGTTTTGTTGGGGAGTTGATTGCATCCTTCAAAGGAATTGATGGGGGACTTTGTGTTGTGCTTAGTGTAGGCTCTTTGCTTGGGGGCTCAATGATGATGATAGTTTCATTGTGTGTCATCCTTTTGTAACTAACAAATAACCTGTCATTTCTTCATTTTATTATGTTGTTTATGTTGATAACAAAGACAACAACCGATTTCTTCAACGCCGGCATGTATAATGCAATTTTTCACTTGAAGGGGATTCCATTCTTGGAAGGACATCCTAAACCCTATATGAGAAGCCCGACTGCTAGTGATGTTGTTACAGGTCGAGTGTTAACCTTTTCTAGAGTCAAGAAAGTTGGAAATATCATACATATTTTGATTAATATTAGAGACCATGGCTTCCCACTCATAGATGGACCTCTAGCAGAAAAAACCAGTCTTGTATAGCCTTATCCTTAGGTCACATTTGTTGGCTTCACTGAAGAGGAAAGTGTTTCAACTTTCATAGACTATTGTTTTTGTGGAAATAAAGCATAAGTTTTCTTTTGGTGACTTTGCAAAACACGCTTTAGGAAGAGATCTCAAGATTAAGGACATAAACGTAAGTGCAAAGGAATAGGAAATGTATATTGATTTCCACCCATTTTGCAATAGCTCACCATACACTTTTGTGGAGACCTCGTCATTGACAAGGATATTTTCCCTTTTCTGGTAAGTAGGCTTGAGGCATCTCTGCGTGGCGCCTAAAGAAGTAGGGGTAAGTGTTCACAGACAAAATTAGATGCAATTTTGTAGTCTCGATCACTCATCCTTTCTGTTGACAGTCTCAAATGCTTTCACCTAATTTAGCCATGTTTTACAGTAAGACCATTACATGGCGTAATGACGAATCTGTAAGACCTCCATACTATCACACACTGAGCATTACTACCTTCTCTAGGTTTGAATTCATAAGCTATAACTTTGTCAAACTTATTCCACATTTGGATATTTTGTGGTGGTTCTCATTCTCATTTTCTTTCTTTTTCATAGAGCTTCAATTGCTCAGATACTAACATGGCATGACTTTATGACAACACATATTTTTGACATCTATCCTTATCTTGAAGAAGGAAAACCAAAATTGCTGGTATCATAGCCATATCCATAAAAATGAGTACCTACTTACAACTTTAAAGATTGAAGAGTTGCCAGAGAAAATGTGAGTGTAATATGAATATTTTGCGGGATTGATTTTCAATAATTTATCTTGTTATACCCCAAGAGTTATTTTGTGCTTCCCAAGTTCCACTTTTGGTTTTGTGGGTTATACTATGAGTAGAGACCACTTGTTTTATTTTAATGTTTACTTTATTTGGCTTCAGTATCTTGTTGTCTACATATTTTTAAAGTAGGTTGTGGTTTTTTCTTTACATTCAATACCCTTTGTGGCTTGCTCCATACTGAAATTATTATTTCAATTTAGAATTTCTTACGTCATTCAATAATGATGCCTATGGTTTTGGTTTTATATCCTCCAGAATTAGCCTCGTGCCTTGTCTAGTATCATTTTTCACCTTTTGGAGTTGGTCCATATTCTTATCAAACAACCTTTTTGAGAAATTCTTAATCAAATATTGTGCCTATACTATAGAAGATGGCACAATTTCTATATGGTCTAGGATAAATGTAACTTTAATATTTGTTCTGCAACTTTTTTTTTTTTATAACTCGATTTCTAGTTCTCTTTTGTTGGTTCATATTATTTATGAAACCATCTACCATTTCTCTAGCTAGCGAGCCTTTTATAGCCCAATCTAATACTATTCAGATGGTGGTGTATTTCTATACTCCATATTTTTTATTGCAGACAAAAACCTTGATACTATTTCCCTAATATCTGGTCTTTTGGTTTTGTAGTATTATTGTTGTTTTCTACAATTCAAAATTATGTCTCCTCTGTGACGTCTTCTGCATATCTAAATTTCATTGCACTGCACTATCAAGTACCATGATGGAATTTGGAATATACTAACATATCTAAAGATTATGTGAGTCTACTATATCAAACTCAGTAAAGTGCCAGCTTAAACCATCATGAATTGAAGCTTAAAAGCTAAATATTGCACTTATAATGGACTCCGAGGCACACACTTTATCTCATGAAATTGTGCTTGATGTAACACCATTTATATTATGTCAATGCATTATGTACTTCTGCTTACATGCTATTCTTCACTTATGATGGACTCCCAACCACACTCTTTATCTAATGAAATTGTGCTTGCTGTAACACCATTTCTACTATGTCAATGCTTTATGTATCTTTATTTACATGCTACACCCTCTGAAGCAACATTGTATGTGGAAGAAATTGTTTCTCTCCTATAATAGTTGTATCAACATTAGTTCATTGTCAAAATCCTTCGAAATTCCTTAAAATGGTTAGTTCATTGTCAAAATCATTTGAAATTCCTTAATTTAACCGTTTTATGGTTGTGTTGGAAGTGATGTTTTTATTGCAATGCCAGAATTTTTTAATTGATAGTCAAGCTTTTTGTATATCATTTCCTCTATGCATGGAGGATTCACCCAATGAACCTCTGACATATCACGTGCATTCACGACATGTTAAACAATAGCCTTAATTTGACTACATATTGGAAAATACCTCTAAAATTCACTTTATTTAAGCTCCTACCAATACGAACCCAATACACCTTCCCAATTTAAAAAACCTCTACCTTCAGTAGATATTGTAGCTATCCATTATTTCATTAACATTTTTTATACCCCTTTATATTTTTCCATTAACTTTGAGCTCCATTTTTTATACCTACCAATATAAAAACCCTTTACCCCTTACATATCCCCGAATATATGATCTCATTTTTTTCTCAATATATATCCCCCAATATGAATGCACGTGGTATGATATTGCCCCCCCCCCCCCCTCGGAAGCCCTTGTGTTCCATCCAATGCTTCATTTTCTTTAAATTCAACATCTCTGCTAACTATCAATTTTTTTTGTTTTTAGATTATACAACTTATATGGCTTGGAATGAGCATTACACCCAATAAAAATGGACTTCTAACTTTTGTAATCTAGCTTTATTCTCAACTCATTAGGTACATGAGCATATGCCACATAGCCAAATGCCCTAGAGTGTGCTACATTGCAAATTATACATGTCCATGCTTCTTATCGAACTTTTTTCTTCACACTTGTAATGGGAGATCTATTCAAAAAATCAATTGAGGAAGCTACTACTTCCTCCCAAAACTCATTAATATATGTTGTTCCTTCAACATGATTCTAGCCATATTCAATATGGTTTTATTCTTCCTTTCAGCTACATCAATTAGCTACAATATGTATTTTGTTATAAATTGTATTTTGATCCCATGATACTTTCAAAATTTATAAAAACTATTTCAATCATACTCATCATCTATGCTTGACCGTAACACTTTGATCCGATCATCATGTTGCTTCTCTCCCATTTCCTTAAATTCTCAAAATTTGTCTAAATGTTTAGACACATTTGTGAGAAAAGACACCGAATTTCTTTTGTTGTTATCATCTATGAAAGTTGCGAAGTAGTAGCTTCCTCCAAGTGATCACATCTGCATTGGACCACATATATTTGTATGAACTAACTCCAAAGGTTCCTTTTCCCTATAAGACACTCCCCTAGGAAAATTGTCTATGTGTTGCTTTGCTAAAACACAACTTTCATATGAACTAGTTTTCTCTTTAATGGGAGGCAACCCCTCAACCATCTTATATTGTTGCAATAGCCCAAGGCCACCAAAATATAAATGACCAAACATGAAGTTCCATAACCAAAGATCATCCAAGCATGTTGGTTTTTGAGCAAATGAGTAATCATGTCTGTAGTACTTCATGGAAAGAGGATACATATTATTTTTGGTCACCTCTACTTTGGAAATCAACATCTTACTATGAGATCTATCATATATGAAGAAATTTTCTCCTTCAAATACTACATCATACCATTTTTTAGTGATTTGGGCAATGCTAAGAAGGTTATGTTTCAAACTTGGAGCATAATACACATATGGTATTTCCTTTTATGATCTTGTTTAATGAAGATGTTAACTGTTCTTTTTCGCCTAACTTTTATAATATTATCTAACCCAAACTTGATAGTAGCTATGACTAAATCATCCATATCTATAATTATCCTTATGTTTCCTGTCATATGAATGCTACATCTACTATCTATAAACCAAATATTGTAAGATAACCCTTGAGAATCATTACACGTGAGCAATAATGATTCTCCACACCTCTCATAATAATAGTTTGAACATTTCCTTTTAAGATAATTTTTTTCCTTTTTACATTCATGTCCATAATGACCCATCTTGTTGCACTAATAACACTTAATTTTATTTGCTATACCTTTGATTTTATTGCGAACTTCTATTGTTGTTCCCCCTTGAACTAGCAAGATTTTGATATGATCTCCTTTCTTTTTCAGGATCATCTCTCTAATTGTTGCTTCTATTGTTCCTCTACCTATTGATCTTGATCCTCCTCTTCCTTGTGAGATAGAAACCTACCATTTGAATGCATTTTCCAAAGATTCCTCATGTTTATTTAATTGAGATCTATGGGATAACAAGGATCCAAACAGTTCATCTAGTGATAACAGTGATAAGTTTTTATACTCTTTAATGGCTATGACCACCATATCAAGTTTCCTAGGGAAGATCCCGAGAACCTTCTCTACAAAATTTTGATCTAAAATATCTTCATAATTCATCGTTAGTTGATTAACAATGTTTATAACTTGGGTCATATATTGGCCCAAGTACTTTGACTCTTTCATCTTCAAATTCTCAAAATTCATGTTCAACATCTCCAACTTTATTTTTTTCACCTTTGCAATTCCATTATGACTAGTTCCTAGGATGCCCCACACTATTTTGGAGGTCTTCACTATTGACATATTGGAAAATAAAGTTGTATCCAGACCATTTTAGATAGTATCAAGTGTTATCACATGTTTTTTTCTTTAGATTCTGAATTAATATTTCTATGTGTTAGTCAAAACATATTCGGTTAGCTCATCAGTTAGCTCTTCACAGAGACAAACTATAAGTTCCCACCCACTCTCAGAACATAATGAAATATGTATTTTAATATCACAAACTTCATAGTCTTTTTCTATTAAAACTAGGGATATTAGCGAGGAAAAACAGATGAAATGTGAACATAATTGAAAAGAAGGAGATGTAGCTCACAGGTGTGGCCTGCACCTGGAGACTACACTGAAAACGGAGAGATCACTCTCGTTCACTCTATTACTCATCAATAAAAGATTACATCATTAAATACAAGTTTAGAAATCAAGAAGTTGCAACCAAACTCCTAAACTCTAGCAAAAAACCCTAAACTAAGGAGATACGTTACAACTATGTAACCATTTCTCCATTAATACAAAATAATATTAATTATTTTCAACTCCCCCCCTTAATGGTGAAAGGGTTGTCCTAGACTCCTAACATCCCTCTAAACAATTCAAACTTCACACATGCAAGAGGCTTTGTAAAAATATCAGCCATATTGTCACAAGTTTTACAATATTCAACAATAATTTCTTTTGACTGTAGTTTCTCTCTGATAAAATGGAACTGAGTGTCTATATGCTTGGTGTTTTTATGAAACACTGGATTTTATGCCAATTTAATGGTGCTATGGTTGTTTCTTTTGATGGAAGTGGAATTCTTCTGTTCTTTTCCTGCATCTTTGAGAAGCCTTCTCAACCAGATCGCTTCACACGTCGCTGCACATAATGCTTGATACTCAACTTCACATGAAGACAAGGCTACAATATTCTTCTTCTTGTTGCTCCATGCTATGACCTCGGATCCTATGCTAAATGCATAACCTGTGATGGACCTTCAATCATCCAAGTTACCTTCCCAGTCTGAATCTGAAAAACCTGCTAGAGTAACATCAGATGCATCAGTGTATAAAATGACATAGTTAATAGTACCACAAAGATACCTCAACACGCTTTTTGCTGCTACCCAGTGACTTTCAAGCGGTTTTTACATGAATTGGCTCAACACACTAACAGAGTATGCCAAGTCAAGTCTGGTTGTTGTGAGATATATCAAGATGCCAACCAGTTGTTTGTACATTATAGCATCAACCTCTTTAGTGCCATCGTCACTGCACAACGTAAGATCCTACTGCAAAGGTGTCGCTGATGATCTACACTGATCCATACCAAACTTTTCCAACAGATTTTTGGCATACTTCCCTTGGGTAAGAAAAGTTTGCCCAATATCTCTGCATACTTCTAGTCCCAGACAGTAATGAAGGCTTCCGAGATCTTTCATCTCAAAAACTTGTGCCATAAGCCTTTTGATTCCTCTGATTAAATCATCTGCATCTCTTGTTATAATCATGTCATCTACATACGAAGAAATCAAAATAATATGCCCCTGATTATTGTACCTGGTATACAAATTTGGGTCATTTAAACTTCTATGAAAGCCATACTCTAAAAAGAAAGAATCAACCTTTTCGTACCAAGACCTCGGTGCTTGCTTTAAACCATATAAAGCCTTTTTCAATCTGCAAACAAGATGTTCCTGCCCCTGCTTTACAAACCCTTCTGGTTGTACTAAGTAAATTTCCTCTTTTAAATCACCATTTAAAAATGCAGATTTAACATCAAGCTGGTGTAGCTCCCAATTACATTTAGTAGCTAAAGCAATAAGCATTCTGATTGTATTTAAATTTGCTACAGGTGCAAAAGTATCATCAAAATCCATACCTTCCTACTGTGAATATCCTTTTGCAACCAGCCTAGCTTTTAATTTCTCTATACTTCTATCTGCATTCATTTTTGGTTTAAACAGCCATTTACATCCTATGGGTGTTTTATTCTTAGGCAGCTCAACTAAATCCCAAGTGTCATTTCTAAGAATTGATTCTATCTCTTCATTCATTGTAGCCCTCCACTTCTTAAATTAACTAGCTTTTTTGTAATTAGTGGGCTCTACAATTTTCAAAACATTTGACATCAAGGCATAGTCTCTCAATTTTAATGGTTTTTGAGTCTTCCTACCTGTTCTCCTTGGTATGGGACTTACCTCAAATTTGTTTTATTAAGCTATAACTGGGCTTGCTTTATCACCTTCTTCCTGTTCTTCTTTTTGCTCTTCTTTCTGCTCCTGCTCTCTTTCATCCTCGCTGCTTTCATCCACCAACAATGGAATGTGCCAATCATCACCAATGTCATCTTTCCCTTCCTGTATCTGTTCATGAAACACTACATCCCTGCTTGCAAATGTCTTACGAGACTTAGGATTGAATAATTTATATGCTTTAAATTATGTGCCATAACCAACAAAGATGCATCTAACTGCTTTAGGGTCTAATTTCTTCCTATCCGCTTTGGGTATATGGGAAAATGCTTTTGACCCAAATACTCTTAGATGGTTTACTGCTGGTTGAATCCATATAGAGCTTCAAAAGGAGTTTTGAAGCCAAGATACCTGTTAGGACTTCTGTTCTTCAAATATACAACAGTATTAATAGCCTCTGCCCAAAAAATATTAGACAGACCCTTACCTTGTAGCATGCTCCTTGCACACTCCACTAAGGTTCTATTTTTGCGCTCTGCAACTCCATTCTGTTGTGGTATGTGTGGCACTGTATATTGTTGAACAATCCCGTGAGATTTACAGAATTTCATGAATTCCCCTAGCTTGTATTCTCCCCCTTGATCAGAACGGAGAATTTTTATACTCTTACCAAACTGTTTTTCCACCAAGGTTTTAAATTCTATAAAGCACTAGAAAGTCTGACTTTTCTTACTCAGAAAATAAACCCATGAGTATCTAGTGCAGTCATCAGTAAGTAACAGAAAATAATATGCTCCTCCTAGCGACCTTGTCTGCATAGGTCTGCATATATCAGTGTGCACTAGTTCTAAAATATTTGTTTCCTTCCTCCTATCATGCACATCAAACTGTTCTCTATGCATTTTACCTAAGGCAAAACCATCACAATTTATCTGAATATTACGAAAGATAGGGAGCCCCTCAATCATAACTTTCTTCTGCAATAACATGAGGTCCTGCAAATTCAAGTGACTGAACCTCTGATGCCAGTGTTGTTCGACTGTCGATCCTCCTGCAACCATGGCTCGCTTTGGTATACTCTTTGCATCCAGTCTGTATAGGCTTCCAACTCGCATGCTTGTTGCAACTATTTCATTCCTGCAATCGTTTATCACACAATGAGTGTTGAAGAGCTTGACTTGCATATCTTGATCAGCCATCATGGATACATATATCATATTTTTCTTAATTCCAGGTACATATAAAACATTTTTAAGGTGACTAATTTTTCCATTTGGTAACTTAACTGGAATCACCCCATAACCTTTAATCTCCTATCCACTATCATCTCCTAAATAGATTTTTGATCCATTTGTACTTTCTTCAAGACTATCAAAAAATTCCTTTTTACCTGTCATGTGAGAGGATGCTCCAGAATCGACATACCAAATATCATCCTCATTAGATGCTGAAAGGGCACAGTCGACTGTGAACAGTCGCAATTCATGACTAAAATCTTTATCTTCTTCTTCAACAAAGTATCCTCTGTACTTTGCACTTGCCTGCTTACTCTTTGCATCATCAGCCTGCTTCTTAAAGCATACATTCTGTATATGACCCTTATTTCCACAATAATAACATTTCTTTACATAATGATTTGCAGGCATACCTTTATGTGGATTCTTCTGTGATGTTCTTCCTTTTTGCTGTGATTGCTGCTATGGCTGCTTTCCTCTAAATGGTCATCGTTTCGCCATCAGCGCAAGATCATCACTCTGGGGGTTCAGGTTCTGCCGCCACTCCTCCTCTTGCAACAAGATCCCTGTCAGATCTTCAAATGTGGGCGCTTTCTCCCTTGTCGCCAATCCAGTAACAAACATTTGAAATTCCTCAGGCATCCCGCTCAGTGTGATTGAGACAAGATCAGAGTCAGAGCCTGCCTCTCCGATGTCCCCCAATCCGTCTTTCACATCTTTAATTCGCGCAACAAATGCAACAATAGTCTCCCTTTCGTCCATCCTCATTGAAAATAACTTGCTTTTAAGCGCCATAATTCGACTTGTGTTCTGGGTCTGATACAGATTTTTGATGGTCATCCAGATCTCCACGGACGTTTTATAGTCTCTGATGTGTGGGATAATACTATCCTTCACAGACATCTTCAGCAAAACTTTGGCCTTGTTCTCTCGTTTTTCCCATTCTTATTCCTACGTCCCTGCGTTCGGCTTCAGCTCATCACCTGTAACTATGGACCAAGCATTCGCACCATCAAGCAAGGTCTGGATCTTAAACTTCCAATTCGTGAAGTTAGATGCATCGAGTTCGCCAGATTCATGAAGATACGATTCCATCGTATTACTCATTCTCATCATATCTACAAAATGAATCTACCCAACAGTAAAAAAAAACGATACTTGTCAGATCAATCTGTCACTTCTCTACCATTGATCTACAGTATCTGACAATCCCACTTCAATGAGAAAATTTGGTGTTTTTCAATACAGCCAAAAAATTGGTCTGATCAAAATTGATCTGATCTACCTCTCCCGGATAGATTTGCAACTTCTCCGATCTGCACCCCTCGCAAATCCTCAAACGAAGATGAGGCTTCCCACGGATCCCCTTGAAGGTGAGTTGGTGCTCTCCCAAGAGAAAATCCCGTGCGATTTTTCCCTTAAATTATGTGCCAATCCTGTATTTTGGCGCAGTGGCGTTCTTAATAACCGAATAGACGCGCCAATTACCCCTCCTGCCACGACTGTCAGCGAAAAACCCACGCCAACCCCCTTCTACTCAGGAAAAAAAAACTTTTGAGTTCGAGCCAGGCGTTCTGCAGTCCACCTGCTCAATTGAGCACAAAACTCTTGTGTACACGCGGGCACAGAGGACCCTCAAGTCACACAAGCAATTCTACCACACAGGAAAGCTAGCTACAAAATCACTTCAGCCACAAAGGTGATAAAAGATCAGTCTCACCTAATCTGAGCTCTGATACCAAGATAAAATGTGAACATAATTGAAAAGAAGGAGATGTAGCTCACAGGTGTGACCTGCACCTGGAGACTACACTCAAAACAGAGAGATCACTCTATTACTCATCAATAAAAGATTACATCATTAAATACAACTTTAGAAATGAGGAAGATGCAACCAAACTCCTAAACTCTAGGGACAAATCCTAAACTAATAAGATACGTTACAACTATGTAACCATTTCTCCATTAATACAAAATAATATTAATTATTTTTAACTAAAACTATCACCTAAAATCATGTCTCATTTTCCATAATTACAATAATCAAAACCACTCTTAAAAATATCTCCACTAAACATTTTTACAGGCTCATTAAAAACATTCTGCGTAAATAAATCATTTTTTAAACTGATTTATGGCACTTCTAAACTGCGGTGAAAAACAAGTTATATGTAAAGGATTTGTTATTCCATATTTCTAGAAGTCACGTTGAATCTTGGTGCCGGTTCATGATGGTGTCTCACAAACGGATACATTGGCTCATTGCAGCTCAGTGAACAAATTGATCGGCAAACAACGATTGGCTGTCTATAATGGCTGGGGGGCTGCTACACCTCAGCAAACCAAAAGGAATGATTGATCGGATGTCAGCATACAACTTTGGCTCTGACAACGATGGATATGGTTGCTCTGAAAGAAGCTTGGTCACGACTCCTAAACAACAGTGGCGCAACTTTGCAAACCAACTAGCATTCAACGATTCAACGAAGGTTAATTCAAAGGCAACTTATTTTTCAATTTTTATTTTTTATTTTTTACTTTGATAAAAAGGAACCAATATTAATCACCATACACTATTGTTTGGAAATAGTAAATTACTTTCGTATGCATGTAAGGTAGGGAGATATGAATTTAGGTAAGTCGAATCAAATATTATAAGTGGAGTGTGAGTTTGTATAAACAAGTTAGCCGGAATTGAGGCCAGTCAAGTTAGAGATAATATAATTCCATATTTAGTAAATTAGGTTTTTATATCCGGGTAAACCTATTCATTGTAATGTGTAGAAACCAAGAACGACATATCTATGAATAGTTGTGTGTGAAAAGTTTTAATAATAAAAATTTATCTATGTATATGTATTCTGTGTTTTTCCTCCTTTCCTTTTCCATCAAATTAATTTTGGAGCTGAGGTCAAGTTACAAGATTCGAGATTGTAAAACCATTAGAAAAGAGCTAAAAGAAAAATGCTTGCAATTTAAAAAAAATATCACAAAAAGAAATTGTCGCAGGATTAAAGATTATAAATGCGATATTTTGAAGAAACTCAACACACGATTGTCGCAATATTAAAGATTAAAGGCACGGTGTCCCGGAAAAACTTAACAAACATCCAATTATTGGTTTTTTGTTACTAGTGTTGCATGGATACATGAGACAGGCTTCGAAGTAAAGTCAACCAGAAATCCCGCGCACAGCTCAAATTTTAAAGGTTGAGATGGCACAAAAGCTCCAAAAGCCACATACTCAGATGTTTTAAAATGTGTGTTGTTAAAGTGTTAAGAGAGATATTTTTTAAAGTCATGTGGGGCCGTTAAAAAGGTTTAAAAGATTATTGGCAATGGTTTATTAAAATTTGGAGATGTTAAAGGATTATTAAGGGTTTGTTAAAGATTGGGAGATATTTTTAAAAAATGTTCCATGGGCAAGTTTAAAGTGTTTTAACAAAAAGGTTATTAAAAGGGATTGAAAGGAAGGTATTTCTTAAGAGGTTGAGTTGATTAAGAAGTTATTTTTTTATTTTTTATTTAAAAAACAAGTGTATATGTTTAAAGGTTTTAATAAAGTTCTAAAGGATATTCAAAGTTTTTTTTGAAAGGTGTGTTGAAAAGGATTATATATATATATAGAGAGAGAGAGGAAAAGAGATTTATTGGAAGGTGAATTTAGAGCTTTGTCAAGGCTTGTTGATTTATAAAAAATATTGTTTTGTCAAATGTGACAATGTTTTGGGTGAAGATTGTGCCTTGCAGGGGTGTATATTGAAAGTCATATTTTTTTGGGAGTGATATGGAAGGAAGCCTCATGCAATAAGGAAATAAGTGATATGATAGAAGAAAGACAATAGTCACGGGTCACAAAGCAAGAATGAAGCAAATTAAAAGGCGAAATCGACAAGAAGAGACAATGTATTTTAAAGATCTCATAGAGGTTGTCCTCATAGCCGAGGAATCTAAAAGAAAAACAGATGAAGCAACAAAATTTGAGGATGCATGGATCAAGATGGATTTGGAAATACTGACAAAGTTTACTCGTAAACACTTTGATTTTTGGATTGCCAAAATACAAACTTTTCTTCGATATAAAGAATTAAATGAGTATAGGTCCAATAACCCATATCATGAAGTGTGTAATGCTATAGTATTTGATTTTATAAAGCATTGTCTGAGAATTTTTAAGTAAGGTAGAAAAAGCTACATCTTCCCAATAAGCATGGAATATCCTGGAAGAAAAATTTTGTACAAAGGAACATTTCATGGAACAACAAGTTGTGTCACAGTCTGTTGAAGAATCAACAGAGAAGTCAATTACAGATCTAAGAGTAGATGAGTAAGACTATAAGAGGACAATAGAATTTGGAGAATCCATATGTATGGATGAAGAAGGCACATAAAATATTGTAGAGAGAGAAGTTGAAGTCTTTGTGTATGAAAGAGTAAGAGCATATAAATGCTCAAGAAATCCATTGTAATGTGGATGGTGAAGATGATGTTAAATCCCACTGTGATGAGACACATGTGGATGATGAATAGAAACTAAAATGTCAATTGGTGAATCTAGACGCAACTAATGAATTTGGCAAAGTTGAAATTGTTAATGAGAGCATGAATGGGGGGGGGGTATCCCACCATAGGGTGGTTGAACATTATGTTAATGAAATTTATGGTATATTTTTTGCAACAGGTTTTGATTGTGGAAATATGGTAAGTGCCATGTTTGATCAAGAATTGAATATTGAAGCTACCGATGTAGCAAAAATTTATGAAGAAAAATTTGGAATTGTTTGTGAAGTGATGTGTGAACAACCAACAACTGAGTTTGGAATAGATAGAGTGACTAATAGAGGAGAAAATGGTTTGGTGGATCCAACAATGGAAATTATTAATATTAACTTTGATGAAGAAAAATTAATTGGTGATGAGTGGTTGCAAATGATGCAACAAAAATAACACATTAATATGTTGTTATTTGATAAGAGAAGCCGAGTTGTCTATGGAAGTCAAGTTGAAGACAAGATGTTTGTAGCAACAAAGGTTTGTAAATGAAGTGGAAGAGAAGGCAGAGAAATCAGATAAAGAGAAGAAAACTCTCACTACAAAGCATAATGAATATGTTTTTAACATCGATTTTGAGTGTGTAGGGAAATATTATAACAACCCAACTGAAAGAAAATATGAAGAAAAAGATACAAGAAAGGACATGGATGTTTCTGAAGATGAAGGAGAAAGTATTGAAACAATCTTTCAACAATGGAGTCAAGAAGAGATTAAATTTTTCTATCAAGAAATATGGTATAAATAAGATTAAGATTATGAAGTGCAAGAAGAAAAGAGAAATTCACAGTTTGAAGATGAGGAATTGTAGCAATAGTCGAGGGGTGAAAGGATCTTTGAAGAGGAAATTGTAGAAGATAGGATCAATTTTATTTGTAGAATAAATATAAGATAAGTCAAAGAAAAAATTGCAACAGTAGAAAGTGAAGAAATATGGAGTTTATAGCAACAAATTGAAGCCGAGAATGAAGAAATTTTGAGGTTATATAATCTCGAAGAAATGAAAAAAAAAATCCAAATTGTAAAAGTTTTTGAGTCAAATTTTGATTGTAAGCCTAGGTGATACTTAGACCAGCAACCATGTTTAAGTTATGTTGAGTCATATGGTCATAATTAAGGGGGAGTGTTGTGCTTTTACTGCTACAACACCCTCCAAAATTTTGTTATATTCGAATTCTCGAGCATGCCATTTGTGGTATTAAGTGTCGCTTTCGGTCACCAAGTTTTGTTTCAAGTGTCATTGTCCTTTCATGAGTTTCATCACATCATCAAGAACATCCACAATGCACATCACCATCTTAGTTCACTTTTATTCACAAGATGACACTTTTTGGTTGCAATCTCACATACTTGGTTTGTTACACTTGGGGAGTGTTTGTAAATTGTTGTCTTGTTGTATACTTTTCAGTGTTAGGTTTTGTCTAAGTTTTAATGATGAATTGGCATGTGTCACATTTGTTTTAATCTAAATTCATTATCTTTTCCCACGCTTTACCCTATAGACTTAAATAAATTTCTGTTTTGCAAGCCTGCTCACTAGGAAAGAAAGAGCGCACAACGACATAATTAAGGGGGAATATTGTGTTTTCACTATTACAACACCCTATAAAATTTTGTTATATTTTAATTTTGGAGCTTACCATTTGTCGTATTAAGTGTTTATATCGGTCACCAAGTGTCATTTCATGTTATTTAAAATGTTTCAAGTTTCCCTTTCCTTTCCTAAGTGTCATCGCATCATCAAGAACATCCATAATGCACTTCACCATCTTACTGCTCTTTTATTCACAAAACGAAACTTGTTGGTCGCAATCTTACATAATTGGTTTGTTATGCATCAAGAGTATTTCTAAACAATTGTTTTGATGTATAATTTTTAGTGTTAGCTTTTGTCTAATTTTTACTAATGAATTTCCATGTCTCACATCCGTTTTTCTCTAAATTCATTATGTATGCGCATGCTTTACCCTCCATACTTAGATAAATTTTGGCTTCTCAAGCCAACTTACTAAACACGAAAGAGTGCACAACACACTCCCAAGCCTCAGTTGGACCCTTTTTGTTTGTTTAGTGTGTGCCCTATGCCTAGGATAACCCTTCCCCCTTCTCTTGGGCACACAACGATTCCCCAAGCCACAAGCTCCTTGTCCTTCCAAACTATGCCCTTCTTGAATCCTCTCACCTAGTTGAGTGCATAATGCGCCAACAAAGGGCATTAGGCCTTCCTCAAGCCTTAAAATTACGCCTTGCGCACCCAACTTAACGCATGGTGCACCAAAAATGAACAACAAGACACCCTTGAGCCTTGAATCTATGCGTTGCGCCTTCCTTATGACTTTGGCTTCCTGAGTTAAGCGCATGACACATCATCAAGACTTCATCAAGCTTCCTAGTCCCTTGTGACTGCACCTTGTGCCCTCCATCAAGACTCCTCTTCCCGGTCAAGCGCACAATTCACTCTAAATGATGAACGTACAACCCTTGTCTGTTGAAATTACACCTTGCACCCAAAATATTTCCCCTCCTATCTTAAGCGAACTGTTTACTCACAATTGGAAATTTTTTATGAAACATGATAGAATATGACATTTTTTTGGCTAATATTTGCTTTCCATGAGTGATCTTACTTATAGGTGTTACTAGAACAACATGGAAAGGAGGCATGAGAAGAGCTATCAAAGGAAGTAGCACAAAGAATAATTCAAAGACAAACGATACATGATTGTGACAAGTGAAAGAACACCATATTTCAATGTCCATGTAGATTCCATACATCTCAAGACACTTTGGAGGGTCAACACTAACAAAAATGAGGAATTTCCATCAACACCTATAGACATAGGGGGCAGTATTGTCAGCCCTAATCACAAAGGGTCCCAGTGATCAATGTAAGTGACGTTTTGCGTTGCCACCACATCATCATGTGGAAATATGATGTAATAATTGTAAATATAAATATGTGGAAGTCCAAGAGTCATGTATGGACAAAAAAACCACCTATAGAATTCTAAAGGCCACATCTAAAATTCCAAAAGACACAAAGCAGTCCAAAAGTCTTGTTGAATTTCAAAAGTCATTTGGAAGACCAAGGGTCATTTAGAAGTCCAAAGGTCATTAGAAGTTGAAAATTTGTATGAGAAGCTTAAGAGTCATGATGATATGAAGAGTCATGTATTTAGTTATAAAATATGCCTCGTTACTCAAAGGGAGGATATATAGCCTTTGATTCTCCTCACAATCCATTGGAGAGATAAAGATATTTCTTTTGGAGAGAAAGTGGTAGCTCTAACGCTCCACGATTTGGAGTAAGTGGTGTTCATTTTACTCATGTATCTTGGAACGTTTTCTTAATACTTGAAGACCATTGAGCCAACACATTTTCATGCATAGATTGTGGAGGTTTTGAGACTATTCTTTGGATATTTGTGGTTTATGTTGGCATTCTTGTTCATTGAAGAAATTGAACTATTTTGGTGGATTTGGTGTTTATCTTATTGAAAGTGTGTTGTGGTAGTTATAATGATTGTTGCATTTATGTGAATTATTTTTCTTGATGTCTAACGATTATTTCATCCATATGTTCAAGTGTTTTCACTAGATCAATACTAATACTTGTGTTTTGAAGGCTCACTTTTGTTCCTTTCAGTAAAAGAATCTTCATACAGTCTACAATTGGGCATTCCACAAGACATACTTTCTTGCTCATTCAAAAGAACATGCCGGCTACTCTCTTATCTTAATTACTCAAGCCAAGGTAAAATATTTAAGTAAATGGCGGTTGGGCCATATCTCTAGATGGGACTCCTACACCAAACAGTGTGAATTTTTATTGGGACTTCATATTGGGGAGATCCCTTCTATGTTGGCAAGATCTAGCACTGTCAACATGTTGAAAATAGTAAATTACTCCCTTATACACACAATTCATGGAAAGATGAGTTTAGTTAAGTTGAGTGTGAGTTTGTATGAATAAGTTAACGAGAGTTGAGGCACCTCAAATTGAAGATTTCATGATTCCATACGTGGTAAATTACATCCTTATATTCCGGTGGTTGGGTCATTGTAATATGTGTGGAAGCCAAGAGTAGGAGCTCTATATATAGTTGTATGTGAGAAATTTTAATTAAAAGAAATCTATTTGTGTGTATATTTTGCGTTTTTCCTCCTAGGCTTTTCCATTACTATGATTATTATCTTTTTATGTTGTAGATTAAATTCTTATCCAACTAAAAAAATGAAAAAATAATAAACCAATCACTTAGTAAATAGGATGCTTTCATTTTTAAAAGAAAGAGGTACAAAGAGCATTTTGAAAAAGTGTAAAATGATAATTTTCTATTTGAAACGCTTCCAAATAAGTTCGTATTGGGAAACTTAAAATTTTACAACACCGTGGATAGAAATCTGTTGCTTCAGAATTCCCAGAATCTATAAAAATGCCTCTCCAAATTTATAATTCTCCAAAGACCACTTCCTAGGTGGTTTGAGCTACCCATGGAAACAAGCGATACAACCACTCCCAATATCCAACAATGACTCATTAGCGAAGATGTTAAAACAAACGACTCAGACATTTCCACAACCAGTATCTGGCAGATGACTCATTCAGGAAAAAAGGCATAACCGAACGACTCATACATTTCACATGCTACGAGTTTTAATCCGAAGTATTTCCGGACAACGAAAAACTTGCGAAGCCCGATAAACACTGCTGTGATGCCAAATACTGCGACAATAGTTGCAAGTTTTTCTGTAACAAGCATGTAACTTGCACGCAAAGACCCAACCAGCTGAGTCGTATCATTATATCATTATAGATGGTTGAGCTATCAAAGTTTTTCAGAACGAAAAAGCTTCATTGAGACTCTATAAAGGTTTCAGATAGTACATAAATCAGCTTATCAGAAGCTGAAAAAACTTGATTTTGATGAAAAAAACTGAGAGCGACAAAACTGAAGAATGATTCCCCTCAGAAGGCAAGGAAACCATCAGAGCTATTCCAGAAAACCATCATTCATAAGCAGAAAACCACTCATATATGCATCGAATACCAGACCTTTTCAGATATGATAAGTAGATCACAGAGTTGCTGGACATAACTATATCCCGATATGTACAAAGATAAAAACAAAAGATGATAAAGAAAATCCTGAAACATAAGTGAAGGAGAGTCAAAGTCCAGGGATAGAGAAATCCTGGATAAAACAGGAGGTCTCACCATATATTATCTTAAAGACCAGGGACCTGTACCTAGAAGCAGAACTTCTTTTGACAAGCAGTCGCTGATTCCGAGCATGGCCAATGTGTTGAATAGAGCTGTCTTTCATGAGTCTCCAATAAAACAAGATCTTGTCCATCCATCCTGCTAGGTGCGGGCACCTGATGTGGCTGGTTCCCAAGACATGATCAATCACAGATTTGGAGTCACCATAAATTGAAACAGCCTGTATATCGAGCTACCAAAGATTTTATTGATAGCAGAAGACTTGGCCGCAAACTCCAGTAGTGCAGTAGCCGTTACAAATCTTACTGAGAACATGTAACTTGCACACCAAGACTCAGAGTCATATCATTATGACCTGTGATTGAGCTATACAAGTTTTTGATTGTACTAACCCGCATAAGGTTGAAATTGGAGAAAATTGCTCATCAAGTTTAATGTATGAAATGGAAATGATAAACATCTACATGGACAAAACCAGAAATATATAATATGATAATCATCACTATATGTAAATCTTCTTCACCGTTCGTCTATGGGCTAGAATTTATTTATTCGATATAACTATTAAAATTATTTAATTTTCTTTTAAAGTCGCGAATTGACAAATTTGAAATTTAAAAATAATTATTGATAGGCGTGATGGTTATATGGGAATAGAAGCAAGAAGTGTTTCGAAAGGCATCTTCCTAAGAGACGGCAGAAATAAGTAACGTTGTAATGACAGATAAATCAAACATATAGTTTGCAGTATTTTATAAAAACGACGGGAACGGATAATTCTATGGATGAAAAATAAGGGCATGGGAAAATTTTTATTTATATGACAATCCATCTGTCGGGCACCGTTCTATGTCATCGGTTTTATCCAAGATTGTTATGCACTGCATTAATAAGTAAGGTACAACGGTCAATAATCTTTTGCAATTGTGTTATCAAATAAAAATGGCTGTTACGTGAAAAATGGTGCAGAAGGATTCAAACGATCAACCTGCTTCTAATGGTAGAT
>APFE030152637.1:49474-62843 GCA_000404065.3 Pinus taeda
ATATAAGTTAAACATATACATTTAAAAAAAAATGTTATAAGATTATTAACCTAAAGCTTCACCTCCACTTTATGATTTATCATGAGATTTTTAATTCATGAATAAGCATTTTTATGATACTATGGGTCAATGCTATGGTTTATTAATATAACATGCACAAAAAAAACCAAACTCATTTAGTGTGACACTATTCCATATGACCTTTTCTTAAAAAAAATTAATTTAATTGAAAGGACAAAAAAACAGAACAAATTTGAAGATAAATCTCAAATTTTGATTTGTCTATATTATTAAGAATATTTTAGAATATTCTATGCAGGTTAAATCCCTACCATCCACTTAATAATAATTAATAATTCGGGGAGTCACAAAAGCGAGGGGTTATTTTTTGTGACAATGAAGGAACATACGTTAAATATGCTTGGGGTTTAGGGATCCCAACCAATAACCAGGCAAAATATTTACCATTGTGACAATTTATATTTGGCAATAACACAAAAAAATTGTCTTGGAGAGTTGATGACAGTTATCTAACATGTATGCAAGCTTAACGAAAATCCTTAGTTGATTAATTCTCCAATTCTTCATAAAACACGTTTGCAAAAATCAAAGTTTGAGGTTTTTTATTTCTTCCGCATCAAAAGACATATTTATTCAACGGAAAATTCATTAGAAAATTGGGGCATCAATATAGAACAAGGAACAAATCTTGCAATCAAATATATTCCACGAAAATTTTAATCTCAATGTAGACTACAGGGGAAATAAAAATATTAAAGAGCATTAACGGAAAAATGACAAGGGTGGTGGTCCAATGGAACATTGTCAAATCCTACTTTGAGATTGATTTGGTGGCTCATATTCACTACACAATGTTGGGACTGTGTGAAATCATGGGAAAATCGCATTTCAATTACCTCTGTATTGGATAGGTGGATATTGATTCATTCATATATTACAATTGGATGGATGTGGAACGATGGTATATGAAAATTGAAGGTGGAACCAATATGGTCAAGTTCTTTGGATGGTCAAGTTCTTTGGATTTAATTGAGTGGGATGTAAGTTGTAGAGGAATGAACTCAATATTACTCAAAGAATGTACAGGGATGATTATCAACTTGAATTTGGTGAGATAAGCGATTATCAAACAGGTGTAAGAATGCATGGTTATAAAGATAGAATGTGCTTTGTTGTTCCCCACGAAATCAGGTTTGGCTGCTCGTAAGTTCTGAAGGAAGTGAGGTTTTCGTTGTTGGCATCCAAATGAAGCATTTGCCTAGAGGAGAGACTGATGATTTTATCTGTCATTCGGATTATATGAAAACCACATGGAATTTATCCTCTCTCTACTACCCAGGCAAGGGAAATGGGGAAGGAGGCAAGGGAAATGGGGAAGGTAGGAGTACAAGCCCAATTTTCCCTTTCGACCAAAAAATCAATCTATTGCAAACCAAAATGGTCATTTGTTTGGTTAAATTTGATCTCCTAAATATCAAACCTTAAAGATTGGTAATTATATATAAACCAACAGTCTTTGGAGTGAACACATAATCGAATGTTGAGACTAAGGTGCATCAAGGTGTGGTTCTAGAACAATTAGTGATGACAATCAAGGAGACGGGTGTGGATATGGCTTCCATTCCCATTCCCTTCTAACCACATCTGGAAGAAAATGAAATTGCAGGTAATGAAGTACCTAATACAAGTGTTTGAAGAATAAATCCTCCTTTAGTTTAATGTATGTTTTATACGTACACAACTATATTAGAAGTATTTTGAAGAATATATAAGAAGAGTCAAATTAGAAAAAAAAATAGTATGTAGTCAGATAGTTGGAGATCCAGCAAATGAAGATTTTGTAGCATATGTAAAAGTTTCTAGTCTTAAGATAAATTAATTAACAAAAAATTATACCCATTTCATAATCATAATAATAATAATTAAATTAATGTTGTGGAAGCTCTATTCTAAAAAAAATTAGACAAAATAACTTGAATCAAAAGACAAAACAAAATCATATGTAAAATTAAAAAAATAAAACAAAGATGTATAAGTGACATTGAATTATAATAGTTCAATTTTTAAAATATTTGTTTAAAAAATTGATAATTTTTTTTCTTAACTAATATTGAAATACAAATTATTTAATCTTTTTAATATTTAAAAAAAAACTAATGTGAATATTGTAATATTATATTTGAAAAAAATTAATTATTTAAAAAAAAATTAATAAATGTATGTTTTGCCTCAACGAGAGTCTTGTTGAAACTATAATAGAGGTAAGGTGTGATATGACAGAGACCCCTTCCACCCCACGACTATGAAGGAACATTTATGAGACCTCACCTCCCAAGCACAGTGACAATGTCTCTCTAGCACATCTTAATGTTTGGTTCCATCCAATGATCGCAAGCTACACCATTATCCTCCTCCCTACTAATTTTTTCTCCCTGCTTTTGTTCCTCCAATGCCTCCTTCTAATGCTCCCTCTCCCTACCATGCATTTTGAATACTGCATGGTTGTTCACATATGGAGGTCTTCTCTAGATCCTCTAGATTTTCTTCAACTTCTAGTGGCATTTTATGACAAAGAAGGATTTTCCTTGAGTGTGTCAATGGTGTCGCCCTCTTGGCATGGTATTTTGGTTAATTTCTTTCACCACCCACTTCTGCAGCTTCCCACTATGTTGGAGCCATGCCTCAGTGAAGTCCTACTCACTACAATAGCGATGATGTATGAAAATGCTTATTCCCACCATGGTGGAGGAGGCCAATGAGATTCAAGTGGCTCTATATTTTGATTAAAAGTAGTCTTCAACTTGTGTCTTTTATAAGCACACCCATATATATTTAGGAGGAAATTCAACTTCTCAAGTTAGAAATTCAACAAGAAAGGCACGTGACTTTGAACTTAAATGTTATGACATGGATTGTCCTTGGGTTCGTGATACTAGCAACTGCTAGAGATGACAGGACCATTATCTCTAGACAATGGACCTTTATTGGCACACCAAGCTATTGGTGGGTAAGATACTTTTGGATAGAAGATAGATCTAGGTGAACCTCATTCATAAACTAGATTAGCTTAGGGATATCATGTTGGATGTGGAACCACAAATAGTGACAATAGAGATGGTATCTCGACTCATATCTCCAATTCCTCTGCCACACAAGATCATGTAACAACCCATCAACCTCACACCTCACTATCCTCATCATGTTTAGGCTTCTTCTATCTCATGGTTTTATTCGTTGGGTTTCTATGTCTACCCTTTCAATCTTAATAATAATTAATCGTCATTATCACTATTATTGAAATTTCAGAATGCAATTCGTTATATTGAACATCATGTATTTGTTTCTCTAATTGTAATTTTGTATTTTGGACCAATTTAAAGGCCGCGGAACGCTAAAAGCTTAAGTACGACTTGATAAACTTGAAAGTTATATAGTTATTAAGATTTTAACTGTAGCATTTGGGTTAATATGACAGTAAAACTGACGTCAGAAACAAGAGTTTGACTGAGCATTTCGTTATGTGATCAAACGATACACCGAGCTTCTTCAATGTCAGTTAATTCAAACGATCTCCACCCAAATTTAGCGAACAAGAATCCGAGTTGTTGAATTGTAAGATTTGTCCCGAGCGTACCCTCTCCACATAATAGCTACAAGAATGGGATAGGCTAATGTTTGCTTATGATGAGTGATCTTAATTACCGGTGTTATTAGAACAACACGACAAGGAAGCCTCAGAAAATCTTTCAAAGAAAGCAGCACAAAGAAACATTCAAAGACAAGGGATATGTGATTGTGACAAGTGAAATAACACCATATTATGATGACCAAAGTGATCTATGTAGATTTCATAAATCTCAAGACCCTTTGGAGGTTAAACGATAAGCAACATGAGGATTCTGCATCAATAACTACACACATAAGTGGCAACATTATCATTCCTAATCACCAAGGAACCAAGTCATCAATGTTAGTGACGTGTCTTTTTGTCACCACATGATGATGTGGAAATAATGATGTAATAATTGTAGATATAAATATGTTGAAGTTTAAGAGTCATGTATGGACAAAAGAGCCACTGGTAGAAGTCTAAAAGTTACATCTAAAATTACAAAAGACACAAAGGAGCCCAAAACTCATGTTGAAGTTCAAAAGTAATTTGGAATGCCATCTAAAAGTCGAAACGTCATTAGAAGTTGAAAAATTATATGAAAAGCTCAAGAGTCATGAGGATATGAAAACTCATGTCATTGTAGTTATAAAAGAGGCTTCATTACTAAAAGGGAGGACTTTTAACCTTGCTTTCTCCTCGTAAGGCATTGGAGAGATAGAGATAGTTCTTTTGGACAATAAGCAGTGGCTCTAACACTCCACTATTTGGAGCAAGTGATGCTCATTGTACTCAGGTGAGTTGGAAATTTTGCTTAATACTTGAAACCCATTGGGCCAACACATTTTCATTCATAGATCTTGGATGTTTTGAGACTATTCTTTGGATGCCTGTGGTTTATGTTTCCATTCTTGTGTGCTGAAAAAAATTGAATTATTTCTTTGGATTTGGTGCTTATGTTATTGAAAGTGTGTTGTGGTGGTTATAATGATCGTTTCATTTATGTGATGTATTTCGTTTGATGTCTAGCCCTTATTTCATGTATATGTTCATGTGTTTTCACTAGATCAGTACTAATACTTGTCTTTTGAAGGTTCACTTTTGTTATTTTAAGTAAAAGAGCTATGATACATTCTACAATTGAACATTCCATATGACATACTTTCTTGATCATTCAAAATTACATTCGGGCTACTCTCTTATTCTAATTACTCAAGCCAAATAAAATATTTAAGTGAATGGCAGCGGTGCCTGTTGATGGGACTCCTACACCAAACGATGTGAAGCCTAATCTAGCGTTAACATGTTGGAAATAGTAAATTACTCCCTTATGCATGTAATTCATGTAGAGATGAATTCCTTTATGTTAGAGTCCAATATTAAAGTCAAATGCGAATTTCAAGTCAAATTAAAGATTGCATGATTCCATATTTAGTAAATTAGGTTTTTATATACCAATGATTAGGTCATCATAACTTGTGTGAAAACCAAGAATCACAGATTTACTTATAGATGGTTGTATGTCAAAAATTTTAATCAATAAAAATTTATTTGTATGTGTATTTTGTATTTTTTCTCATATATTTCCATCCCTATATTTATTATCTTTTTATCTTGTACATTAAATTCTCATCACTGAAAAATAATGAAAAAATAATAAACCAATGTACTAGGATGCTTTCATTTTTAACAAGGGAAGCTGCGAGGCAGCAAGTCCCTGCATTAAGTTCAGCCTGAGAATGCACCTGCACTTGCATTGAGTAGGTAAGTCACGAAAAAAATATATTCTGTCAAACTGAATTGGGAACACTTTTGCAGAGAACGTCTTTATGGTTATCCTGAATCGATTGAAGGTTGACCCCGAATTGATTGAAGTTTGACCGAACTAGATGCTGAGAAAGTGCCACTTCTGCATCCTAGCTGTTCCATTGTTCATCCTGCAAAAAATAGCCAGCCTTGCCACAGTTGCTTCCTGAGAAGATTTAAGTCCCTTCCCTTCTCATGCTTGTTCGATGACTGACCTTGATTACAAAAGTCACCAAGGAATCAAGAAAACGTTGAATACAAGAGGAAATTCTCACTAATTATGTAACACAAGTTGAAACTTGGAGCAAAGAGTTGAAACTGAAGTGGAACCCAATAAAACTGGAATACATGGATCAATCATGGATTAATTAGATGAGAGAACTTTGCAACAACACAACGAGGATTTTGCAACGTAGGCCTTGGATTTGAAAGTGTCACAAGCGTAGGAGCAAGCTCTCTGTCGCAATAGAAAAGTATTTAGAGATTATGTTGAATAGAGTTGCCAGACCTGACTCGGTACTCAATCCAAATGGCTAAGGGTCAAAGCTGATCTGTGACCCGGGAAAGACCCAGGTTTCAACCCAACAAAGACTCAGTAAAAAGGAAAGCATAAACATATAGACCATATAAAAGACTTGGCATGTAAATCATGAAAGAATTCTAAAAACTAGATCTGAAAAAGAGTTGGCCCAACTCAGAAAATGAGGTTAGGAATTTTGCAAAATATGATGCCCTAGCAGTGAAAACTCAGTTCCAAAAATCAGCTCTGAAATATTTGCCCAAGATTACCTTGTTGGTGAAAATGAGCTCAGAATTTCAATGCTAGTAGTGAAAAAAGACCTAGGGGTCAACCCAGCAAAGAGTCAGTAAAAAGGAAAGCATAAACATACAGACCATATAGTAGATTATTTATACTAACCAATTCACATGCTCTTAGGGGTTTCATCATGCAGTTGGCAGTGAATTCTATAGTACAAAATCCATATAAGCAATGACGCGTATTTGGATTGAAACCAGGGAGGTTTCTTTGGAGACGTATATAGGACATGACTTTGTGTTCCCCCTCACCAGGAACATTTGCATCAGACAATATAACCTTCAAGATTGAATTAAAAATAGCAGTTCAACACACATCAGAGGTGAAATGTAGAAACGAATCGCAATTATATGAAATAGTCATGAAAGGCAAACAGCATTACAAGACATCAACAATTCTAGCTTCCTAAAAAAGATGAAAGTTACTTTTAAGATTCTACGGTAACATATCAATACTGCCTTGGGAAATGAAGGATAATGAAAACCTTTATTTTCTGCCATCCCAGGTCATTGTTTAATCTTAAATGTACATAGTACTACATAGCTACAGACAGTGTGGCCATAAATTTTGTCCTAAGGGTAACGACATTTGAGTCATGGACTTCTGGTTTCTCTTTTAAGGCCATAGCTTTACCTTCTGCCTCAAACTCTTTTCTCAATCTTTCTTCTTTTGTACTCTGAAAATTGCATAATGTAAATAAAAAACATTGAATTTCTTCTTGAATCTTATTTAAAACAACTTCCTTTGAAGGGGTATGAAGTAGTTCTTCAATAGCAGACAAACTTATTGCTTCAGCTACATCTTTTGCAGCACAAAAACGTTGTGCAACACCATCTACAGTTACAGAAAGTCAGTGCTCAGTAAAAGTTTACCAAAAGATGTGAACATTAAATATTTAATGTCAAATATTAAAGGTGGGGTACTTAAGGTAACTAACTCAATTACCAATTTCCATGTACAAAAGCTTCACTGGCCTCACTATTAAAAATAAGTGGTCTATGTAGTCAAACATGTTCTTAAAAACTTCATCATATGTACTCATCCATGCTCATATCTGTTCTTGTCCCCTTTGAAATGATGTAGGACATCAACATGAGAATGCTGTGAACTGCAATTTTTAAAAAATGCAAGAGCAGGCTATTTGCAAAAGCCTGCAGCAACACAAATAGTGAAGTTATATCTGCAACTTCTAAAAAGCTGGAAGGCTAAAGGACAAAATTTTAGTTATATAGACTGTTAGATTACAGAAATGTTGTTGCAGCCTTTTAGCTTAACTTCTCTTGAGGCCAGAACTCAACATTTTTTACTTTGCAAACACTTTCCAAAACTCCAATGGGTGATATGTTACCCATCACTGTGACCTCCTTTTTCTCCAGATCTATAGCAAATGCTGTCACACCTAACACAGTTCGACACCAGGGTTTGTGTATTCCGTCACAAAAATTACTTACATATATGATGTTGGGCTATCTATTGACATATAACATACAATATTAAGCAAGCATGCTGAAAAAGTTTCAACTTCCATTTTTGATATGTGTTTACTGACATTTCTAGCACAGCCAGCGCAGTGCAATGAGACTCTCAACACCACCACCTGCACAAGATAAAAGAAGATAATATATGAAAAATTCATAAAGAGCATATATACAATGATTGCATACTCTGACTTAACAAAAGTGTGTGTATGATATATTATTTGATTTCACAGAATTGATAAGCAGACCTATGAAAACATATGATTAATACCAAAGTGGACATAAACGAACATTGAAACCACATGATTCTCACCTCTGGGTTTTGCCTTAATGTTATGACCTGTTCTTCAGTTTGTGGGTTGGACATTCTTAGCTCTCAGTAGGTCAGAAGTTCGAACCTCTACAGTTGCACTTGTACACTTCCCCTGTAGAAGCTATGTGTGCTCCGAGATCTGAGAGTCTAGTCTTTGAAGGTATCATCTTCAAACAGAAAAACAGAGTGTAGTCGAAGATGGGGAAATACAGAAGATGTTCAATATGCCCATCAGCTTCATATTTACAAATCACAAAATTCCCCAGAGACATAAGTAATCACCAAAATTCCCAAGGATAAAACTATCGCTCTAGTAAAGCACCAAAAGCAGTAATCATATATATATTGTCATGGCGTATTTATTTTACCATTCCACTTGTCGTGGGCCCCATTTTACTTGTCGCCATGATCATTAGTTTACCATTCCACTTGTCATGGGCCCCATTTTACTTGTCGCCTCACCATGATCACCATGCACAGTGGCATATGTGTGACCCACCTGCATGTATGACACGTCTCTTTACGGCCTATTATCCTATCCTTCAATGAACCAACTTGATATGTTGTGATAATATTCTTTGTAACCTTTAAAACCCTTCCTCGTTCAATACCCAATCTCGTCTGAAGCAAAGCAATGTCCTGGAAGGAACATGTAAAGGCTTATAAAGGTCATGTTTCTGATTTGCACGTTTGTTGGTACTCCAAAGGGTAATTGCGAATGAAGGTTTCAATTTGGCGTCAGACATCGGACCAGGAAGAATGACGCTATGATTTTTGTATGGTTTTTCAAGTGCCAAAATGACCACAATAAGTAGAGGACTGGATGGGGCTTAAAACCATTTATAGCCAGATAAAAGGGCCCAGATAGCAGGAGATCCTCTCAGTTTCACAGTTCTAATTTCCAGTAATAGGGCATTATCCTTGGGTTCATGACCTCGTTTGGAACGACGACGCGATGGCTATAGAGTTCTAACTGAGGGTTTTTCATGAATTATACATCTAGATACTGGTTAATACAGATTGAAGAATGGTGATAGTATTGGGCGAGGTAATGCATTATTGGGTCCTGAAAGTGTCTTGGGCTCCCTGATTGACTGGAAGCGTAATGGGCTGCATAATGGGACTGAAAACAAACTGAATGGCAGGGGGATGCATGTATGCGTTAATGGTAATGTGTGGGTAGAATGGCGGGATGTGGGAATATGGGATAATGCAGACTTTAGAATGTTGGGTAATCCGGGACTGGAGTTTGAATGCGGGCCTGGGTAATGTGATAATGGGAGAATGCAGATTTAACATAAAGTGGACAGAAAGCGGACTGTGGATCTGGGGAACGCCTTTAAACTTTTTCGAAGAGGTGAGGCTAGCTTCCAGTGCCTTGCTTTTGTATCCATAGCTAGTAACCATTCCAGTTTTATCTCACCTTGTTCATTGTAGGTTCATTGTATCTCATCATAGAAACACAACCGACTCTGTCCACTGTATCTCATCTTCGAGAGGGTTTCTTTACCACTCCTATTTCTTTACCACTCTTACTGCTGAGCAACGACAGCCCATATCAGAAGCACATCAGCCCATATCAGAAGCACGTCAGAAGCACATAATAAGAATGAAGACGAGGAATATTAGAAGCACATCAGCCCATATTAGAAGCACATAATAAGAATGAAGAAGAGGAAAGGCCAGCAGTAAGGACAGCCCATATCATAAGCACATCAGAAGCACATAATAAGAATGAAAAAGAGGTGACTTTAGTATGCTACAGAAGCCACAAAGGAAGGTAATTATCTTTATCCTTACATTTGAATTCAGTATCCATCGATGTTGCACAACAATTCAGTATCCATAGCTGTTGCAGAGCTGAATCTCCATCTCGATAAGTATCTGCATCTGGATGTGCTACTGCTTAAACAAGGTAAACTGCTGATTCAACCCAGGCTGCTAGCTTTCGAACGGGTGAGGATGCTGGATCAAGTTTCAACCAGTTGCCAGATCGAGATGCAGATCAAATTGGACCCGTTCCAAATCCCGTTGGCTCCAGGTTCTATTTCCGACACATCTTCGATTTACTGGTATGAAATTCTGGTGTGATATGAAAGTCTAGTGTGAGTTCAAGATATTCGACATAAGCCGTCTTTGCTTTTTCTCTTATCGATGTGATCCTTGTCTTCTGTTCGGGTTAGCTAGTGTCATTTCCCTTAGGGCGGCTATCCCTGGAGCATTGATGGCCTGCATCCTGAACAGATTAACAGGATGTTAGGCATGATGATCGCAACCTCAAATGCCTATCTTCATGGGAAGAATGAAGCTGAAACTGCATATCGACTTATCACTGAAGGATTTGTCGATACGCTGAAAAACTGGTGGGATCATCTACCAAAGGAAGCCAAGGCAGAGATTGAAGCTTAAGGATTGATCTATCCCCTTGTTAACGTGCTCGAGACTCAAAAGGACAACTAATCCTGAATCCAGTCACGGTAGTGAGATTGTGGCCACGCACATCTTCATGCAAGCCTCCTCTCCTCTCGCCATCTCGCCACGCTCATCTTCATGCAAGCCACACAGACCACAGACCACTTGTCTGTGTAAAATAAGACAATTTTACATCCGAAGCATTAGGAAATAGGCAAGCATGAACATCCCAAATCCCGAGCATTAAATGCCTAGCATTAATGCTAGCATTAAGCTAATCTATAGCTGATGTACCAATAATAAGAAAAACATAAATATCTATTACCTAAGTTTTTGCCTCCCCGCCTCAGGAAAAGGCCAAATAAGATAGTGAATGATTATGCATTTGAAAACTTTCATTATAATCCACGAATTGATGGTAACAAGCAGCTCACAAATAGCTCAATTAATACTAACATCGTGCGTTTCGATTACTATAGACACTGGCCATTGCCAGATGGCAGGGACTAATAAAAAGAGGTACAGAGAGCATTTTGAAAAAATGTAAAATGATAAGTTTGTATTTGAAACCCTTGCAAATAAGTTTCTATGGGTAAACCTAAAAATTTACAGAACTGTGGATAGAAATCTGTTGCCAAAATACTGCGGCACTAGTTGCAAGCTTTTCTGTAACAAGAATGTAACTTGCACGCAAATACCCAACTAACTGAGTCGTATCATTATAGATGGTTGAGCTACCATTGTTTTTATTTGGCCGCTAACTCCAATAGTGCAGTAGCCGTTGCAAAACTTACGGAGGACATCTAACTTGCACACAAAGGCTCAGAGTGATATAATTATGACTTGTGATTGAGCTATACAAGTGTTTGATTGTACTAATGTTCCTAAGGTGGAAATTGGAGAAAATTATATGAAATGGAAATGATAAACATCTACCGAGTAAGCGGGACAAAACCAGAAATATATAATTCATTACTTGTAAATCTTATTCGCCATTAGTATGCTATACAAGGGAACAGAAGCAAGAAGTTTCTCGAAAAGCATCATCCTAATAGAAGGCATAAAAGAAATGATTAAGTTGTAATGACTATAGAACATATTCTTTGCCGTGTTTTATAAAAAGATGGGAATGATAATTTTATGAAGGTAATTGAGAGACTTATTGTATAGTCTAGTATGATGGAGATGTGTAATGAAATGAGTAAGTTGTAATGATTGATAAATAGAACATATACTTTGCAGTGTTTTATTAAAAAAAATGGGAATGATAATTTTATGAAGGTAATTGAGAAGCTTATTGTATAGTCTAGTATGATGGAGATGTGTAAGTATGTTTGAACTCGATTTGGAATTGACAAGTGTCACTTAAAAAATCTTTAAATATGAAAAAAATATTCATATATTAGAGAAACAAAAATGAATACATGTAATTGATTTATTCAAATAAAAGTAATATAAAACATCAATAATCTCACTTTATGAGTTGCCATCTTACAAAAAACAAAAAGGTAAAAATATCACTCTCAACCATAAATAAAATATTTAGTTGTGCATATGATATAACATAACCTTATATTTAGAAAAATAAAATAGATAAAAGAGGAAATAATATATATATATATATATTATAATATATATATTATTATAGAACAATTGCGAAAAAATAAAAAATATCATCTTAATCATAAAATAAAAATATTTAGATGTGAATATGAGATAACATAAAAAAACCTTATTCAACTTGTATAGAGAAATAACATAGATAAAAAGAATAAAATTATATACATTGTAAAAAGCAACTAAAAAGAATTATTAGTTAAAACCATTTTAAACAGTTCCCTATTTTATGTCCAACTAAAATTAGTACACTTGAAATCTTTTTACATTTAAAATATAATTAAAATAAAATTATATATATTATTAGTATATAGAGTACATCAAGAAATTTGATATTTTTAGATTCTTGCGCATCTATAATTAAAATAAATCTATAGTATATATCACTATCCATCCGTGGAATACAGCTCTATGTCATCAATGTTATCCAAAATTACTATCCACTGCATAAATAAGTAGGTACAATGATTCATAATATTCTGAACGTGTGCTATCCAATAAAAATGGCTGTTACGTGAAAAATGGTGCAGAAGATTCAATCAACCTGCTTCTAATGGTAGATTTAGAATCAATTTGGCCAATTAGGTTCCAAATGTCGGAGATAGTCAAGGAAGATTTAACTTCTATATCTACACAATAAACGTATATTGGTACCTACAATGTTGTTACTGCGAATTTTGTTGGATAAACGGAGCAATGGAGGAGATCGTGCTGGTGCTTGATGAAATCCAACGCTCAATTTGTGGCATGGATATACGTCTATAGTGCATCAAACTCCTCCAAGACTAGATGACAATTTGTGTTCACTCTCCATTTATTTATTTTCTTTACTGGTTTTATTGAAAAGTTTTCAATGAAATCCAACGCTCACTATGTGTGTCACAATCCAACACGGTAAACAAAAAAAAAAAAAATTTATTAACTCGTAACTATTACTCATGGCACATTAACATAAGTCAAGGTAAAATACCATTACGCATTGTAATGTATTATTATCAACCCGAACCTTAATATTTGAGGGCGATACTGCTATAGGGTTTACAAATGGAATGGGTTGGGGTTATCCACGTTGCTTGGCCTTGCTGCTGCCACATGTCCCTTACAATAACTCCGTCGGACGAGACAGGTAGACTCCTCGGGATTTATTCGGATTCACTGCCTGTTGAACTGACTGTGGTAGCTGAGGCAGTAAATGCCACAGCTCAGTCCGTCATCACCTCGGGATTATGTCGCGACGAACGCTCCAGATCTGCTCCAGGAAATCGACGGTAGCCATCTATCTGAGCTGGTTGAAA
>APFE030152642.1:9850-20503 GCA_000404065.3 Pinus taeda
TAAATTTTTAATATAGTTTTTTTATGAAGAACCCAAAGAACCCGAAGAACCCAAAGAACCCAACCCGAAGAACCCGAAAAACCCAAGAACCCAAGCACATGAAGAACCCGGAGAACCCGAAGAACCCAAGCACCCGAAGAACCCAAGAACCCAAGAACCCGTTAAAGGAAAAGAACCCAAATTTTTTTTTTGAAGAACATGGTTCTTCATGGAAGAACCCGGTTCTTCTGGGTTCCTCTGGGAAGAACCCGTACCAGAATCCGGTACTTGGGTGCGGGAACCCGGGACGGGTTCGAGAACCCCACCCTCGGGTGCGGGTACCCGTGCAACACAGATTAAAATAGTACAATCCTAAACTATAAATAAAAGGTAAAGGGAGGGGAATAGGAACCATACAACTTTCTTTTCCATCAAAGACTGCCAAGGGATGATTGTGGACTTGGTTATGGGGAGAACCAGAGGATCGCTAGCTATTGTACCCCGAGGATCCTAGGCAGATCTGAGTATGAGTACAGTTCTCCTTGGGCTACCTTGAGGAAGGCTTAAGCCCTAGAGGGAGGACTGTAGGGACAAGTGTCCTTGTATGGATATGGAGGGTACTTGGAGACCCCCTAGGGCAACAGGAACTCCTAAAAGCCACAAAGATTTGAGACATCCCTGGCCAACCAAGCTGGAAACACTAGGGGGTATTGGCACAACCCATTAGCTATAGGCGCAGAGAAGGGGGCGCACTACCTTGGTAATGTGTGATGAAGGGGGGATGTAAGCTTATTGGTTGGATGTTGTTGCGGTTTGGCACCTTGGCCCCATTCATATTCTGAACGTATACCTAGCTTGAGTAGTTGTTGGCATTGTGGAGTCATGGCCCTAGCGCGAGGATGGCCCACTACTAAGAGAGTTAGAGTAGCACGGTCTATGGTTGGGTCGTACATCTGAGGTATGTAGCTAGTCAATGGCTTTATCAAATCGGTATTGAATATACTTTGTTGTTTATGTTTTATGACTTTTTATGCACATTATTAACTATTTCAGTGATGTTATACATGTCTTTTCATTATGTTATGATCATATAGATATTAGTAAGAGTCGCATCACCCTAGCGGGATAGTTCGGGGGTATTAGAATGAATTTGCAAATTGGAGATAGATTGGTCAATGTTTTCTTGACCATATTGGGTGTTTTTTTGGCATTCTTCCATAGGATGTTGAAGTTCTTTTAATAGCTTGGGGCCACCCTTCAACATAGCCTAATGGCAATGTCTACTTACTTGGAAAACACCCTATTTAGGAGGAGTGTTGTGCATCTTGGAGGAGGGAAAGGCCTCTATAGCATGGGATAGCTGGGATTCTTAGCTAGGAGCTTGGAGTAGTAATATCCACGACTTGACCCCCTAGATTGCAATGTACTTGTACACACAAAACTTAGGCTGGTGAGTCGTGATATGTTAATTAGGCTCGTGAGTTGGGTTCTATTGGGCTCTACATACCCTTGTTTGTACATATATGTTTTAAGGCCAATGTGTCCATGTAATTGGGTCAGAGAACCTATATTATTAGGCTGGTGAACCGAGTTCCATTGAGACCTGCATGCCTATGTATGTATAATGTGTCAAGCTAGTGAGCTAGAGTACTTACGAGTTTTAAGGCCAGAGTGCCTGTGTGATCAAACCAAAGATCCTATGTGGTAAAAGGCCAATGGGCCTAACAAATATATTATTACTATAATCATATAATACTATAATATTATAATATAATCATATAATATTATAATATATTACTATAATAAAAAGTAAGGGTACACCATACTTACAAAAAGTGGTTCCTCTATTCAATTGATCATGATCAGTGAAGGGACAAGCGTCCCTGAGTAAGAGTCTAGAGTGTACCTGGAGACCCGTGAGGGCAACAAGAACTCATGGAGCCATAGGGCTCTGGACATCCTTGGTCGGCCAAGATAAGGGTAGTTGGGGGATGTGAGTTTGTTGGTTGGAAGCTATTGGGTTTTTGTACCTTCGCTATGTGAGGGTCTAGAGGGTATCCGGAGACCCGTGAGGGTAGAGGAAACTCCTGGAGCCATGAGAATCTAGACAACCCTGGTTGGCCAACATAGACACCCTAGAGGTGGTGGCACAGCACAATGGACTACAAGTGCAGTGAAGGGATGCAATGCTTGGATGTGGGGCTGATGGAGGATGTGAGCCTGCTCGTTGAAGGCTATCGGGTTTGGTACCATGGCTCTATTATGTTTGGTATGAGGCGTGTTCCTGGCTCAAGAAGTCGACACCAAGTGAAGTCATGGCCCCAGCGCGAGGGTGATCGATTGCTAAGAGAATTGGACCAAGACAGTCTACAGTTGGGAGGAATGTCTGAGGTCAACAAGCAACCAGGAAATTTAACAAATAAGTGCTTGAAACCCATTACGTGCTCGTTTTAAGAATTATTGTGGCATGTCTTTTGCTATGTTATATGATTTTTGTTATTAAGGCTTCACCATGCACATGGTGAAATGTTCTAGTTAAACTATGCAACTATTTTTGAGATATGTCTTAGTAATGTCGATACATGTGTGAGCAACATTGCCCAACAAGAAGGATGGGGATGTCACAAGTGGTCTCAGAGCGCAGGTATCAACATTGAGCCTACATGGGCTGGCAACAGAGCACGAAAGTAAATTCCACATAGCACTCTGCAAGCTATTCGACATAACACATAAACAAAATGCATTTTCATGGACGATTTCTAACATTTATGTGTTCATTCTAAAAGGCTATGACATAGGGCAAGGGAGTCCATGACTACGTAGTGATATGTTTGACAATATTTCTACATAAAATATACTTGTACGCACTGCAATGATTGGGGATATGCAAAACATGAGCCTGTGCTGAACATGAATGTCTCTTACACATACCAAATTTGTAATCAAATATGCCATATATGGTAGCTTGGATTGTGCACATCAATTGCTTGAAAAAATATGCAAACCAAATGCATTTTTGTGGAATATTACAAATTTTGAAGTGGAGGCATGTTATGGTATATCAACTCAACAAGAGTGCATGTAGATGGATAGAGTCAAATTGTAATTGTGTAACAAAATTCCTACCGAGTTAGGAAACAGGGTTTTGTTGATTAAAGGATAGGGTTTATGGGGTTTTTCTATGCATTTTAGCAAGGAAATTATAGGGAAATAGATACAATCTTGGCATCATAATTGCCTGATACAATGGATGCCAAGTCATCTCATGACACCTCCCATGGCAAGTACCACTAGCATTAACCAATTTCTGGCTCATCATTGCCCTCCTCTAGTCGTGGCCTTAAACGTGATGGAAGTATGAGTCCAAATGCTTCTTGTGGGGAGGGTGCAAAAATTGTTGAAAGTTCAAAGAGAGCCATCAGGAATGATTGGGGAAGGGATTCATTCAGGGACTATGATCATGTTCATGATAGGAGAGGACCTCATGCACGTGAGATGATTGAGAGACATTCTTTTAGTTGCAGCCATGATTACCATAGTAGACCAAATGATCACAACTATAATCATAGGCATAAAGGTGTCGGTGATAGGGGCTGCCACAGATATTCTCCTCATTTAGGACGTGACTCTAGGAGCATTATACGATTTGAACTTTTAACATATATTTGAACTTTTAACATATATTTTGGTATTGTTTTTCTATGCCATCAACTCTTGTGTAGTCATGCTTGGAGATTTCATAACAATCAAACTAGTTGGAAAGTAACTTGTTATAATGAATGTCTTCTTCCAGTTTCTTGTTTATTCATATTTCATATAAAAACATTTTATTATATATGTAGTGTTGGCACAAAGAAGACAATTCAAGCCAACTGTGTTTAGGTCATTGTATTTCTTGTTTAATTACAATATCACCTCCACCTTTAATTCATATAAACCCATGCTCTTATTGTGTCGTCGTTGTTATCAACACAGCTTATGGAGGATCCGGAATCTGCATTTACATAGACTTGGATCCAAACCTACTCAAGACCAGTTTCCAATTTGGAGGCATTAGAGGACCCACTCAAGAACCTTTGTTTCAAACTTGTTGAAAATGTCAAGCCAGGGGATTCTCAATTTGGCAAAGATATATCCAAAGATCTTAAATTTTTATTTTTATGGTTCATGACATTTTTTAATGATACATCTGTGTAAGTGCACTCTTTCCAATCCCGAATTTATATAAATAAATCGATTTCCGTGTAACTTATACTCTCATTCATGGATGCACCAAACCCATTTTCAAGTTTGGAACAACTATTTCACTCAAATTTCAATATAAATTTCATTCCCTATGTAGTTGGGGATAAAACGGTTAAATTATTATTCTTTATTGTTTTAATTCTAAAATGATCTTAATTAATTTTGAATTGATTCTAGTGTTGGGATCACATTAGGCTACTTAAATGGGGGCTAAGTTTTTAAAAACATTATATAGCAAGTCATATATTGTACACAAAATGGAATCTTCCACAAGAAAATAGGAGAGCAAGATAATTTTGCAATAGTAAGTAATTCTAGAGGGGACTCTAAGGCTCTGTGAGAGAAGTTTTCATGTTGTATATGGAGATAACTAAGATAACCTCCATTGTTAATGAGGTATTAAGGGATTGATTGCCTGCCCAAGCGCTGTTGGCCGCTGCGATCTGCTCTGCATAGACTGTCTGGGCACTGCCCTCTGAGCCGCCTCCGCCCTGATCCTGGTCCTCCTGACCTCTGGGTCGATCAGATCTACTAGGTCCCTCCCTCCTACTCCTTTTCTCGCTGAGCCCCCTGCTCTTGTCAGATCTGCTCGGATTGGCGTCCTCGGCTCCTGTAGGGTCTGATCGGATCCATTCATTCCGGTCTGGAGATGCCTCGCTTGTATTTGCTTGGTGCTGATCGGTTTTACTGATTTGCGCTTTGCCATGGAGGCTCAAGGCTCGCCTACTGGTCCCTCGCAAGCTCCATCCTCGGAAGCTGAAGCAGCCTTCTCCTCTCTTCTTGCTTCACTGCCTAAAAAGAAGAAGTTTGAAGTCGCTAAATTCGTCAAAAGACTCGACGATGTTCCAGAGGTAAATCTCCCACCTAAGGGCCCGATCCAGGTCGCTTTGTCCCTTGCAGATCGTGCCCTGGTGGGTCAATTCACGGGCCTTTGGCCCTCGCCAAAATCGACGGAAAACTGGGTCATCAAGAACTGGGTTCCGCTGATCGAAAACAATGTCACCTCTTATTTTTTGGGTAGAGGCTTCTTCTTGTTCGAGTTCAACACAAAGGAGGACAAAGACCTGATCTTCAGGAACGGGCCCTATTTCATGGGACCTCAGGGTCTCTACCTCAACAAATGGACCCCTGACTTTGATCCGACCATGGATGTCCCAACAGCGGTCCCTGTCTGGGTTCGGCTCCCAAATCTTCCAGTGCACTGTTGGAACTGGGAGTCCCTCAAGCACATTGGAAATACTTTGGGAAAATTCATTGATAGAGCATACAACAATGATCAATACGATTGCGCTCGAATCTATGTCAAGGTGGACTTAGAGGTGGGGCTTCCGGAGGCCATCAAATTAAAGGTTGGCAGTTGGACGCATGTGCAAGTGCTAGACTATGAGCAACTCCCTTTTAAATGTCGTAAATGTCATATCTATGGCCACTTTGCAAGAAGGTGCCCGAACAAAGGGGAAGCAGAGAAAGGTAAGGAAGAGGGCTGGAACCAGGTCAAGAGGTCAAAGACATCCCACAAGAAATCTGGGGTTCATGGCCCCCAACCTGCCTCCACCCAGAATCCTCCTCCGCCAAAAAGCCAAGAAGACAGGTACGAGGTCTTAAGCTCTGCTGAAGAGACCCCTCAGGAAGAAGATAAGCAAATAAACCTTCGGAAAAAACAACTTCAGCAGATGCAAGACCTGAAGAAAGCGCCATGGCAAGAAACAAGGAAAAGCAAACAGAAGCATCCGAGGAGGAACATGACTCGGAGGAGTCTGAGGGGGATGGAGAAATAGGAGACATGCAGACATCGGTCAGAAGATCGACAAGAGGCCGTAAATCTGCTAGAGAAAAGAGAGATCAGGAAACTTACAAAGACAAGCTACAGGGTAGTCAGCCCACTCTAGAGAAACTCCTTGGCAAAAACCCGAAGACGACTAAAAGCCAAGTGCAGGGCTCCAAGGGAGCCCATCATCATAAAAATAAATGATGAAGATTGTCTCCTGGAACTACAGAGGAATGGGGAGCAAAGTGAAAGAAGAAGCAACGAGAAGCCTTATAAGAAGAGAAGCCCCAGACATTCTTCTGATTCAGGAGACCAAAATGGAGGACAAGGAGTTCATCCAAATCAACAAAAAATTTTGGAAAGGAAGCAGCGAACATGCAGTTTCAGCACGGGGAGCCTTTGGGGGTCTGGGCTCCCTCTGGAATCCTCTCAAGTATAGGTTGGTCTCCGAACTGCACAACACCCACTGGTTGTTTTTGAAGCTCTAGCCTTTGGACTCGAAGGAGGCAGTCAGCCTTTTCAATGTCTATGTTCCAACAAATATAGGGGAGAAAAGGGAATGCTGGGACTCCATCAGACAATTGTCGGAGTCAGAAAATTTGGAAAACATCATTGTGGCAGGGGATTTAAACCTTACCATGCGCATGGAGGAAAGCGAGGAGGCACAATCATAAGGGACCCGCAAGGGAATGGGTGGAAGACCTCATGCAGGACTGGGATCTACTTGACATCCCCCCAGAAAATGGTAAGTACACCTGGTCTAACAAAAGAATAGGTCCTGGGCACATTGCTGCTAGACTTGATAGATGTTTGGTGCAGAGTTCCTTCCTTCTGCTGGGCTTAGAATCCAGATTGCATATCCTCCCATGCAGTGTTTCAGATCATAAGCCCATTCTACTTGAGATGTTGGGCCATAAAGATCTTGGACCCATCCCCTTCAGATTCAACCCTCTTTGGGTCAAGGAACCAGAGTTCCTGAATTTGGTTCAAGACTGTTGGAATCTGCCAGTGAAAGGTTCTTCTTTCTACATTTGGGAAGAAAAACTTAGAAGACTGAAAGTAGTTCTTAAAACTTGGGCCAAATCCCTTCCCTCCCCTACAAAAGAGAGAAAGCAGGCCCAAGACATCCTCGCCCAGCACCATGCTCAAAGAGAAGATGCAGAAATCACTAAAGAAGTTTTAGACAAGGAAGCTGAGCTCCAGCAAATCTTCCATAAAGCTTGCCTTTCGGAGGAAGAGCATTGGAGACAGAAATCTAGGAGTTTATGGCTTAAAGCAGGAGACAGAAATACTGCCTTCTTCCACAAACAAGCTCAAGTCAGAAAGAGCTTCAATTCTATCGCAGAAATCAAAGATGGCAACTCGACTCACAAGGATTTTGATAGCATAAAAAGAGCAGCTTTCAATCACTTTCAAAACCTGTATAGAGAAGAGGGCGTGACGGACCCAAACTCCAAATCTTTGGAGGCGGTTTCCCCTAAGATCTCATATTCAATGAATCAACAGCTTGAAGCGAAGATCTCTATACAAGAAATAAAAGATGCTCTCTCCGACATGGAGCCTGACAAAGCCCCGGGCCCGGATGGCTTCACTGCAAGATTTCTTCAAACCTGCTGGCAGACTGTGGAGAAAGACCTCTACAAAATGATTTTGAAATCCCAAACTTGCCAGAAAATTGGGGGCAGCACCAATTCAGCTTTCCTCGCCCTCATCCCCAAGGAAAAGGGTGCTAAAGAATTCAATCGGTTCCGCCCCATCTCTCTCTGTAATATTGGATACGAATTAATCACAAAGGTTATTGCCAACAGACTAAAAGGTATTCTTCCAGCCATCATCCTAAAGAACCTAGGCGGATTTGTTCAGGGGAGACAGCTTGCTGACAACTTCATCCTCGTGCAAAAGGCGATTCACTCGAGTCAGCTTCGCAAAGAGAAAGGTATGGTAATTAAATTAGATTTAGCTAATGCTTTTGATGGGGTCAGACTTAGCTTTCTTTGGGAAGTCCTGAAAAAATTTGGTTTTGGAATGGGCTTTTTTAGAATGGATCCATGCATGTATTACTGATCCTTGGATCGTCTCTCTGGTGAATGGGAGAGCAGCTAGTTTTTTTAAAGCTTCAAGAGGGCTTAGGCAAGGTTTCCCCCTCTCTCCGCTCCTCTTCGTTCTTCATGTTTCTCTCCTAAGTTTCTTCGTGGATCAGAAACTGGTCGACCAAGAGATCTTGGGCCTCAATATAGCTAGAGGGGTTAAGAATGTTAATCACACCCTGTTTGTGAACAATACCCTCTTGCTAGGGGCTGCCTCCGCCAGATCTGCTTCAAAATTCAAAGAGGTCCTGGATGACTACAGTGAAGCTACAGGCAGCAACTTAAACATTGGTAAGTGTAAAGTCTTTTGTTGGAATATCTCGGCTTCCACCCTCTCCGCCATTCCAAGAATTATGGGCTTTTCTGCTTCCCTCAACTGGTCCTCCTTTACATATTTGGGCCTCCCCATCTTCCGCAAATTGGCTTACAGCAGAGATTGGGCTCCTCTATTGGACAAATTCAAAGCCAAAATCCAAGCTTGGGGGTTCTCATGGCTAAATCTTGCGGGCAAAACTGTCCTCATTAAATCCGTTCTCAGTAGCCTCCCTATTTTCCAATTCTCTGTAATTCTAGCCCCTTCAGGCATCATAAAAAAATGGAAGCCTTCATTCGAATTTCTTCTGGAAAGGGGGCAAACACAATGATAGGAAAATCCCTTTAGTAAGTTGGGAGAAAATCTGCAAGCCCCAGAGCGAAGGAGGCCTTAACTTTAAAGATCTCAGCCTCCAAAACATAGCCATGGTAGCCAAGATCTTCTGGAGAATCATAGGACCACATCCAGGTTGGGCGCAAAGAGCTCTTTGGAGGAAATACTTCATGGGAAAGAGGAAGAGATGTTTGGACGCCCTTCTACCCACCACAGGCTCGCAGCTGATCAAACTCTGCCACAAAACAGTCCCTTTAATCAAAGACAGAGCGTATTGGATTCCAGGAAATAGCAAAGACTGTAAGATATGGGAAGACAGCATCATGATGCACCCTCCTCTATCGTCTCACTATTCTCTTCATGCGTTGTGTTTGTGGTTGGACAACACAGGTTGCAACACTCTTTGGGACATCTCGCAATGGGAAGGCAAAAACTAGTTGCGCTGGAGACTCCCTCCCGTCCCTCCTGAGCTGTCTCAAGCTCGCGACCTTTTTCATTCTTTGTTAAATGGTATGGCACCTTTGCGCGTGGGCAAGAAGGATGCCCGTGGTTGGGGAGCCTCCCCAGGGATTTATACGGTTACGCAAGGTTACAAATGCCTCCATGATCGTCCTTACGTCGCCCCCAATCCTGCTGCTTGGAAGGGGATCTGGAACTGCAATTCCTTGCCTAAGGTTGACTCTTTTTGTTGGTTGTTATGCCAAAGAGGGATTTTAACAGCGAACAGATTGCAGAAGAAAGGATTTTATGGTCCCTCTCGATGCCCCTTATGCTGTGACAGTGAGGAGAATGCCCAGCATATCACTCTGGACTATAAATTTTCAAGAGAAATCTGGCAAGGTCTTTTGAGTTACTGGAATTCTGAATTCACTTTACCCATGTCTATACCAGATCTTTTTGCAAACTGACGGAATTACTATCCAGAAACGCTCCCAAAAAATGAAACTTCAAAGCTGCGTGGCTCTCCTTGCCGAAAGTCACTTGCTGGCAGATCTGGCTCGAGCGTAATAGAAGAGTTTTCAGAGATGAAAGCCTAAATTCTAAGTTCATCATCACCAAAACAAAATGCCTTTGGAAAGAAAGTCTAGGGGAATATCTGCCGAATTTGAATCTGAGCCAGCATGACTTAGAATGGGGTGCCTCAATGGGCCTCCATTTCTCGGGCGAAATAAGGCATCTCAAGGTCCTAAAAGAGTGGCAATTCAGAGGGAAGGAGAAGGATTTATCGGATTTGCTCCTCAGGCAATCCAGATTCTCTTTGTTTTTCGACGGAGTAGCAAGAGGCAATACTGGTTTGGCAGGGGCAGGAGGAATTATAAAAAAACAAAGAGGGAAAAACCGTGGCAAAGTTCGCTTGGGGATTAGGGCAGTCTTCCAGCATGCAAGCTGAAGCCTTGGCACTTTTGCAAGGTCTCAAGCAAGCAAAGGCTACTGGTCTCTCAGAGGTCAGCATTATAGGAGATTCTCAAGCCATTATCGAAGTCTTAGTAGAGGACTCCTCTCCTGTTGACATTAGACTGGCAAGAGTCATTTCAAGAATCAGATCCTTGATGAAATCTTTCCGGACTACAACCTTCCTCCATGTTTTGAGGGAAAATAATAAAGTTGCTGATTTGGAAGCCAACAGGGCAATTCCTCTTCCTGCTGGCTGTCTTTTGGCAGACGGAATTGAGAGCTGGGACTCCATTCCTTAAAGATTGTCATGTTTTTCTGCATTTTGCTGAATCAGTTTGTTTGTCTATTTAAGATAGGGAAAATAACGAAGATAGACTCGATAGTCTCGAGTAAATCTTGCGGGTTCCCAGGATTAGGGGCCTTTGAATAGTTAGTGGAAGAAATTTTAAGGGCTATGCCCGACCAAATGTAACCGGTGAAAGGCATTTTGGCCAAAGTCTAATATAAACCCATACCCGTTCTTGTAAAAAAAA